>JAHBCN010002347.1:0-93167 GCA_019359885.1 Listronotus oregonensis
GGCTTCGCTTTCAAAGGGGCCATAGTTTCCCATACAATTTAAAAAACCTTGGAATGAATTTTCGCCATTTCGTAGTTAGATGTGGGAAAAAACTAGTGGTCCCGGGGAGGAAAAAAAATAGCATCTTTGAACCACATCGACCAAGACTGCCTTTATGTTACACGACGACCTGTAAGTGCTGCCGAAAGATATTTTGATCTTCTGCCTTATTTTTCCCCTGTTCATCACGGTTATTTTAAAAACTTACCCCAAGTTTTTTCACAAGAAGCACAAACCAGTCGAACTGGCAGAAAATAAATTTAATATATATATATATATATATATATATATATATATATATATATATATATATATATATATATATATATATATATATATATATATATATATATATATATTGAGGATCCGGTCATCCTAACCCCATTTTTAGTGATTAGTTGCAGGCGGCTGTGGCACGCCGGCTTCTAAAGACAAAAGCAAAGAGAGCGCGGCGACGCGAGCGGTGGACGACGGGACGTAGACGCGAGAGTTGACGTGGTGCATTTCGGTGACGGGATAGGCTAGACGGGCCGCCGGACGACGGTATAAGCGACCATCTTGGAAGTGGCGTGTTAGAGGCTACACGAGCCCTTGGACGAATGTGCGAATGACTTTAATTGAAAGCCTACAGACCTTTTTTTTTTTATGTTTTATGATATTATTATCGTTATTATTCTATAGTTTTGGGTGAATATACCCCATTTATTAGAGGGTACAGTTTTATTTCTATATCTACCGTGAAGGTCTTTCCACTAAACGATTCCCACAAATTTGGGGGCTCAACCGGGATTTGCGCGAAGGAACTTCGAACGGATAGATATAGACTTAGATGTTGGGAAGTGTCTTGCAAAGTGTTAGTGACAATTAAGGTTTATAGAGACTGTAGATTGCTCATAAAAGACTGTAAATTGTTCATGAAAGACTGTAAACTGCTATTAAAAGACTGTAAATTGTTTGTAAAAGACTTTAAAGATAAGTAAATATAGTAAAACCTAAAGACAATGTATAGGGTGTTTCTAAGACTTTAATGTGACTATATACAAGTAAATATCAGGTCGTGTGCTAGTAGTATATTATCACCACACTTTAAAAGACGATTTTAATCATTTTAAATTTTAATTGACTTTTAATTCTTTATAATGACGTCCTTAGGTGATATACCGGCTGTCTTAGCAAATGTAAATGCGGCTCCATTTAACGTTATTAAAAAGTTTCACAAACTAATCTTTAGTGAGGACGGTGACCGCGGTAATAGAAAGAGAGTGCGCGAATTTACTGGCTTTACGTTTACGGAAGATTCTGAAGGTCATGAAAGCAAGCTACAAGAAATTGACCAAACATTTTCGGTTAGTGATCTTACATCGTGCGGGAATATTCTAAATATTGACTATAATGTGTCGAAAGATGATCTAGTTAAAAACATTGTAAAGGCTTTATTGGACTTAGACGTTTTGAGTGAAACTAACCAAACTGTGAAAGACGACGAAAGTGAAGAATCGGATCCGGAGGACTCTGTTTCGAATTCGGGTTCACAAACCGGCGCGTGCGGGTTTTCAATGAACTTTCGTGACGTAGAGAACTCTATTCGAAAGTTTGACGGTACCGGTTCGTATCCGATCGAAAAATGGATTGAAGATTTGGAAGATATATCTCATCTTGTCGGGTGGAACCAACTTCATCTTTTTATATTTGCCAGAAAATCTTTAAGCGGTCTAGCAAAGCTGGTCATTCAAAGCAAGCGTGGCATTAAATGTTGGAAAACTTTAAAAATGTCATTATTAGATGAATATTCTTCACGACTTAACAGTGCACAGCTACACAAGGCACTTTCAGAACGCAAACTAAAAAGTGGTGAAGGCATACAAGAATACTTCTTAGTAATGAAGGAATTGGCAAGTCGTGGCAATGTTGAAAATAGTTCCTTAATTCAATATATAATCGATGGAATTAAAGATGATCAAAGTAACAAAATTATTTTATATGGTGCTAAAACACTTAGTCAGTTTAAAGAAAAATTAAAAGTGTATGCAGACATAAAATCACGTGAACATCAGTCACATCAAAAGGATTTACGTACAAAAGTTGACTTCAAAGATAACTCCAGATATTATAGCCGAGATAAAAACGACAAAGAGAACAAGAAAATCAAGAGAGAAAACAAAAAAAATTAAATCAAAGAAGAGAACAAGAAATTCAAGAAAAATAACTAGAAGAACCAAGAAGAGGACGAGGGAAAGGGCGAAGAACAAGAGGAATAGAACAAGGAGGACAAGGGAGAGGTCGTGGGGGAGGACAAACAAATCAGAGAGGACACGAATTTCGAAGGAGAGGACATAGATGTCGAGGGGGAAGAAATCGAGAAAGAAATTTCTTTAATAAGAAAAGAAACTTAAACACAAGTAAGCAGAATATTATTTATATTTTTTTTTTCTTGGGACAGTCCAAGAAGGCTGATGCCTAAGTACTAACGTACCGTGGGTGTCTTCAGTGTAGTGAGAGGGAGTTTGATTGTTTGTTGTTTGATTTGAGTTAAATTAAATTTTAAAATATTATTATATAAAATGTCATTATTAACACAGGTCCACAAAAAAAAGTAATGTGTACTAAGTATCAGACTTAGATTTTCTGGCGTAGTTATTTCCGTTGAACACAAATCTAATGTTAAAATTGGAGATTCAAACAGCAAAATACCGAGAAAAGGGGTAATTTTAAATATTTACATATCTTTTATTTAAAATTTATATATCTCAAAAATTATAAAAGATACACAAAAATTTATGACATAAACGAAACAATAGTTTTTAAGTTATAATCCAATAACCAAATTTTCAGGATTTCTTTAAAATATGTTTGACTATTGCGAAAAAACTACCTTACTAAAAAAGAACACGACTAAAAATCTCAATCAATAATTTTGGGTATTTTTCCAAAAAAAGTAACTTGGTTTTGATGTATTATTTTTTTTTAAATTGAAGACTGTAATTGTATAGATTATAACAATATGTTCTAATAAATTACTTTAAAATGATATGGATGTAAGACTTCTATCAGTACAGCTTTCACTAGACGTAGAAGTAGTCCTTTTTCTTTTTCTCGATGTATATATTATATATATATATATATATATATATATATATATATATATATATATATATATATATATATATATATATATATATATATATATATATATATATATATATATATATATATATATATATATATATATATATATATATATATATATATATACTAGTTGAATACAAAGATTCTAAATTCTTGGGGATTCGGTCCAGGGCTGAAGTAAAACTTTTTTTACTAAACGCCGAGCTTTCGGAAATTTATTTTTTCCTTGTTCAAGGCTACAATATAAAGAAAAAATTTTTACAATCAAAAATTAATCTACAAAAACAAGCAACTTATTGTTTTTGTAGATTAATTTTTTGATTGTAAAAAATTTTCTTTATATTGTAGCCTTGATTTTTTAAAATATATCCTTGGAAAAAAATTGAAAATAATATATATATATATATATATATATATATATATATATATATATATATATATATATATATATATATATATATATATAGCTCGATATTTTATTGTAGAACTTTACTTATTTAATAAGTATAAACATAATTTTCAGGGGATGCGTTGAAATACCTCATCGAATTTTTAGTAGAATAAAATTTTAATGTATTTTTCTACATTATAATATGGGGCCATTATTTGCAAAACTCGCCATATGCTTTAAAGTAAATTGTTCAAGAAATGAAAAAAACTGCTCATACCACTAATAATGCATTATAATTAGCTACTTTTTTTTACTGGTAGCTTCGAAGGAACAAAAAAGCAAAATCACTAATTAGAAACAACAACTTTTGCTTAAAATAAATAAATAAAGTGCTTAGAGACAATTTTGCAAATAAAATTTAAAAAATATATAATGTCTGAGTACTTGCCCTTATTAATCAAACATGATAATATTAAAACTATTGTGAAAACAAATCTTAATTGCGTTTATTTAACTGTATAGAAAACAAAGAAACATTTTTTCTAACAAAAATAAATGTAGGAAATTCAGTCAAAACAAAATAAATATATAAATTATTCAAACAGGAAAATCCTCAGTTTGACTTTGTCATCCTTCCAAAATATCATCTTCTTCGTGTGCAGCGGCAATCTTTGTGAGATTACTTTTATAGAAAGTTAGTTGTGGAAGATTCTTCCACCCTGTATATTTATATAATAATATGTTAATAAATCCAAAAAATATTTTTGAAGCACTTTAGATTTTGAAAAAGTATTGTAGGTTTTCTTTGACTAGTCAAATTTACCCTACCTTTGAACCATGAAAATCCGCTTTGATAGATTACTTGACAAGTCATCAATACTTAGGCAAAATTTAGTGCTCGACCGACAATCAGCACTGACATTAGTTGAACGTAGTTATACTAATCGAAATGTATAAACAACTACAACACAGAGCACGTAGTAATTTATCAGCTCTATATAGCAATCGATCATACATTTTCATTGAAATAGCGTTCGACCGACTTAATCCTTTTCAAGTATTCTATCAAAGTAGATTTCCATGGTTCAAAGATAAAGCAGATCTAACTAGCCAAAATTGATTTGTCAGAACACACACAGATTGCTACACTCAAAGTGCTTTGAATTTTTATGTAAATAGCAACCTTTAATAATATAATCAGAATAATTCAGAAGTCTCCAATTAGGTTATCTAATTAATTTATTTTTGTTTCAGCCGTAACAGCAAAACAATAGTGGAAAAAATTACGTGATTCCTACTTGAGGTACAAGAAGTTCACAAAAGGTGAAACAGGTCAGTCCAAGAAGTACCATAAGTGGCCTTGGAGTACCCACATGAGTTTTTTGCATTAAACTCTTAAACCACGTTCGCACAGTAGTAATATACATATATATATGTATTATGTCTCCTTACACTCAAATAATATAATAACTTTTCTTAAAAAAAACCTATTTTCATATTTAATCTTCATAGCTAAATAAAAACAACAAATACTATTCTTTATATTTTAAAAAACTGTTTTTAACATTAATTGTAAATTAAAAAAAATGTTTTGGACTCTTATCTTGTCTCAGGATACGGAAGGAACTGCTTACTACCGTTTCAGTATAAATAAATATTTTAATTGTGCATGTCCTGAAGATTTTAAAATGTTTGTAGATGTATGTGTTTATAAGTGTTTTGAAGTTTATTATTAATGGACAGATTTCCTTCTAGGGTAAGCCAAAAACATAATTAATTATTGTAAAATTGTAAGATCATTTTATGTAATACACAAAAGAAAAAGTTATAATTATATATAAGTAACCGCTGCCATATTAATTTTAGATGTATAAACATTGATGAAGGCTTTTGCCGAAACGTTTGTAATTAAACAATATGAAAAATTAAAAATAACCTTTTAATTTTCAAAATAAATGTGAACCAAAACTCCCAAGAAATTATTTTGAAGAATATATGTTAATGGTTCAGAAAGCAAATAATCAAAATATATATATATATATATATATATATATATATATATATATATATATATATATATATATATATATATATATATATATATATATATATATATATAAATATATTTTACAGCAACAAATAGCGGGAATGCGGTCTGTTATGGGTTAAATGAACAAGAAAACATTTAATTCTTTAATCCTCTATATTTCGACACAGTTTGTGTCTTTTTCAAGAGACATGGCTAAAACAACATATTCACGTTAACAAAAAAAAATCTCCTAAATTTAAAACTACACAAAACAAAAATGTACTTACAATTATTGTTATTAAAATACCGACAACATCACAAAACAAGAATTTTACGAAACCACGTTCGATTTAGGTTTAACAGTATACATTACATTTCAAGATTAAAATGAACACACGAGAGCTAAATTCTGAAAGTGTAAAAACAATCTTTACTATTTTTTATTTCCTAAAATAATATCGGTAAAAAAAAAAAAACTTACAAAAACACTTAAAATCCCATAAAAACTATATAAAAACATCTATACATACAGAAATATTTAAGACACAGTTCTAACAAAAATAAACAGGTTGAGAAAAGTACAAAAACCAAAATGGCGGACACATAATAATACTATTTCAAAATATTGCAGTGAATGACACTTAACTGGTCAATATCGGATCTAGAATTGATCGTGTTAGGCTCTTTACTGATGTGGGTCATCTCTAAAAACATTCGTTTTCGATAATTCGTCTCCCGGTCCAAAATTTTAGTATTTTGATAATCAAAATTGTGATCAAGATCCTGAAAGTGACAAGCCAAAGCACATGAACGTTTTGCAATTCGACAATCACTTTTATGTTGTGTTATGCGTGATTTTAAACTTTGCGAAGTCTGGCCTACATAACATTTGTTACATCCCAAACATGGAATTTTGTAAACAATATTCGAATTATGCAAAGTAGGGATCTTGTCTTTCATCTTCGAGAAAATGTCACCAATTTTTAATAAGTTATACTTCGCAATTTTTAAGTTTTTAACATTAGTAAAGTTTTTTATTACATTATGCGAGAATTTAGCTCTCGTGTGTTCATTTTAATCTTGAAATGTAATGTATACTGTTAAACCTAAATCGAACGTGGTCTCGTAAAATTCTTGTTTTGTGATGTTGTCGGTATTTTAATAACAATAATTGTAACTAAATTTTTGTTTTGTGTAGTTTTATATTTAGGAGATTTTTTTTTGTTAACGTGAATATGTTGTTTTAGCCATGTCTCTTGAAAAAGACACAAACTGTGTCGAAATATAGAGGATTAAAGAATTAAATGTTTTCCTGATCATTTAACCCATAACAGACCGCATTCCCGCTATTTGTTGCTGTAATTATTAGTACGGTCGAAAAGAAAATTCATATTTATATATATATATATATATATATATATATATATATATATATATATATATATATATATATATATATATATATATATATATATATATATATAAAAGTGGAAGGGTAGTCTTGACCGACTAGTTGAATACAAAGATTCTAAATTCTTGGGGATTCGGTCCAGGGCTGAAGTAAAACTTTTTCTAAACGCCGAGCTTTCGGAAATTTTTTTTTTCCTTGTTCAAGGCTACAATATAAAAGAAAATTTTTTTACAATCAAAAAATTAATCTACAAAAACTACATACAAAAATTAATCTACAAAAACAATAAGTTGCATTTGTAGATTAATTTTTTGATTGTAAAAAATTGTTCTTTATATTGTAGCCTTGAAAAAGGAAAAAATAAATTTCCGAAAGCTCGGCGTTTAGTAAAAGAGTTTTACTTCAGCCCTGAAAATCCCAAGAATTTAGAATCTTTGTAATTATATATATATATATATATATATATATATATATATATATATATATATATATATATATATATATATATATATATATATATATATATATATATATATATATATATATATATATATATATATATATATATATATATATATATATATTATATATATATATATATATATATATATATATATATATATATATATATATATATATATATATATATATATATATATATATATAAAATTAAAATTATTGCATCTAAAGAAATATCTGATGACTTAAGCTCAAGTACACATTGCGACTCCTTCTCACCTACCGATTTGAATAATGTACTTGTAGAAGATATTTCTAGTATACTCTCACTACAAAATAATGACACTAAAGATGATTATGTAACTCTGAACCAAAATACAGAACAAGAAGTCCAATTTCGAGTTCGAAGATATTAATATGATTTCCCCTTTAGATGAATTCCCTTTGCTTGAATTAATGACTGAAGACCACCAGTGTTCCAATAGTCTGGTTTCTGAAAATATTATCGAGCAGAGCACTTTGCAACAAATTGAAAATAGTCCTGGAAATTCTTCTACAGGTACTATCGACCATTCTATTACCTCAAGACCATCCATCCAAATAGATGATTTGATATCAGATGAAAGTATGCAAGAAGGTCTACAAAATTAATTCTGACTTTAAGTCTGACTATGAAAACTATCCAAAGAAAAGCAATAAAAGAAGAAAAATGATTCACATTCAAAAATCAAACTGGTATGCTGAAAGTAACAGAAAGTTGAGAGAATCTGGAAAAAATACTATGGAAGAAGAAGAAAAGTGGAATTATGAAGTTCCAAGGCAGCCTAGAACTATGAAGAATAGATGCTCGTGTAAAGAAACTCAAAAAGGATCTTTGAGATATTCAACGTTTACAGAGACAGAATATTTTTAGAGAATTTTGGACAATGAGTTGGGCAGAAAAAAAATTGTTGATAGTCTTGTGACAGCTTTGCCTGTCAAGAGACCAAGGGGAAGACAAACTAATAATGAGGAATCGAAAAGATTACAATATTTATTTTATCATTTAAAATAGGATGATGAGCCAAAGAAAGATGGACTGTTTTAAATTGGAAAAATAAAAAAGGGGCAGCTTTTAAAAAAAAAATGAGAAGGATTTTGATTCCAAACAAACAAAAAAAATCTTCTAAGCCTTTCGAATCAGAACCTAAGCAGCTGAAAAAGTTTTTAGAATCACTGCCAGCGATGGAATCGCACTACTGTCGTGCTAGTACACAAAAGAAGTACTTGTTGCCAGAGTGGCGTTCAAAGCGATCCCTTTATGATTTTTATGTCAATGATTGGTGTAAAACACGTAACGTAGTTGCTTTATCCATCTGCAAATTTCATGAAGAATTTGACAATCTTAATCTCGTATTGTTTCACCCTAAAAAAGACCAGTGCGAAATATGTGCTCTCTATAAAGTCGGAAATAAATCCCAAGAAGAACATTCAGAACATCTGAAGAAGAAAGAATAGGCTAGATCTGAGAGTAGATAGGCTATGTATGTACGAGCCCAATAAGGGTAGTTTTCCCATAAGAAATACATGGGGAAAATTTCAGGTCCATTCTGCAATTTTAGTGCCATCTTCAACCCTTACTCAAAATAGGGGATGATTTAAAATAGGGGTAGTTTTTGTAGAGCCATTAGTACCCACCTAACATCACCAGGGTTATCTGAGGTCATCATGGTCAGCAGGGTCAGTTTAAAAATAATTAAATACGTCACAGCGGCCATCTTGGAAATAAATTAAAAAACCTAGCAGGATTTGAACCACCTAGTGCCTGTCGTCCTTTTGCTTCTGGTTCCGGTGCCTTAACCCATTCGGCTACGAAGGTATATTAAATAGTATTGGTTAAATTGTGTGCAGTAGAAGACATATTTAGGAATCTTAGGTTAAAGGTATTACGTCACATGTGGGGGGTCCCCTGCGCTTAAGCACCAGGCTGGGGGCTTAGGCGTGGGGTGAAGAGCCTTATTATTATATTAATCTTACAATTTTTGTTTAAAAGTGAAATTAGGGCTTAAGAATAAAATACCAGGGCGTGGGGTACTTACGTTTTTCTACTCCTAGGGCTTAAGCACGGGGCGTAAGAGTGGGGCCCCGCGTGCCCGGGTCGAATACATGTGGGGTGAAGAGCCTTATTATTATATTAATCTTACAATTTTTAAATAGTAAATGATAAAACACATTGTATATATTAAATTAATTTATTTAAACCACATATACAGGGTGAATCAAAAATAGGCTACATTTAATTTGCTACTAACATTACATAAAATTACAATACTACGTTCTACTAACTATACTTAACCTAAAATTACAATTATCTCTATGTAAGGAAAAATATATTTATTAAATCTTTCTTACAGATCCTATTAATGGTGAATATCTAACAAGTTTATCATGAATAATTAAACAGTAGGCACTGGTGTTAGAGGGAAAGTTTTCTTTTGTTTCAATCTCTAGTCTTACATCAATAATACCAGAATTTAATATTTCATTCTGTCTTGAACAATCAATTACAATTAGAGGCGCATACTTTCTAAAGTTTTTGGGAGTAAAAAGTGGTTCGTTTTCTTTCTCGTAGTAGCTCTCTTGAAATTCGGAATACATTTCATAAAGAGTAGCTATTAGTCCTCTTGAAATCTCCAAATTTAAATTATCATACGGATAAAATTCCGAACAAACAATCTTATCAATAGTAACTACTACATTTTCTGCATCAGCCGTATTAATAATAGCATTAATGTCAGAAGAGCTTCTTACTAACACCAATTCGTGCTTAACATTTATGAGTATTTTTTGAAAGTCTTCAGCAAATCCTAGTAGGGTTCTTAGCGGCACACAAACATTAAAACTTCCAGTGGTCGGGTCAACGTTATCGCAAGTAAATTCATCATCAATACTCCAACCAGCATTTTTATATTTATTTAATTCGTTAGCATTGTAAGAAATATATCCTTTCATGGTTGCTGCTATTCCAGGATATCTAATCGAGTCAATAACCTTTCCACCAATTTCAAGTCGAATTTCTTCAAAGAGGTGACCGAAAAAGTTGTTTACAAGTTTCGCTGTGTTTGAAACTGATCCATCAACTCCTTTTAAAAGTCTTCCTTCTAGATAAATATGGCTTGCCCAAGGTAGAGTGTATATATCGGTTTGCTGTACAGGTATTCGAATTTCGTCATTATTTTTAAAAGAGTTAGTGTACGGCAAATGACTATGTCTCTCAATTTTTGTAATAGAGTTATCAAAGTTTAGAGGATCCGTCACATTTAAAATACTCATTTTGAGAATTCTTTACAATTAGGCCTAGAGATTCAAGAAACTTTTTATTTTCTGCTGTTAGGCTCTTTTTAGTTTTTAACAATTGTTCAAAATCAGCACTTTTCCTGGAGTTATATTTAATAACCATACTACGTCTGCTCTGTACAGCAGTTTGTAATATACTGATAAACCCGACACAAAACGTTTGCCTATATAGATTTTCTTAAATGCATTCTTACAGTAATAATTTCTCCTCTAAAGTCAACCAATTCCCCGTCTTGATCGATCAGTTTCAATACAATGGTGTCTATAACTCTTGTAGATACCGGCAAAATAAATAACATTTCGAGGAATTTCTATTATTTTAAAACCAGCCGGTACTGATGGTGAAAATTAATGTATTGTATGAACAAGCTTATTATTGTGATAAGCCATTGTAACAATATTACACTCGATTTTAATCACATTAACCCTTCACTGCACCATGTTGCATAATTGCAACATAATTTGAAATAACCGCTAAAGTTGTCAAAACTCGTATATTCCTTCGCGCTTAATGTATTATTATTGCAACGTATTATAATGCGACGTATTGAATCGCGCAATAAGGCTTACTTTCGTACGACACCTTTGATTTCCAGCAGTTCAGGGCTTGCGGTAGGGACGTGCTGTTATTGTCCGTGATGCTCGTATGATTTTTTAAAGTTTTTGTCTTTTATAAAGCACTTGTGACTACTTTAACTGTGAAATATTTTAAAGAAAGGTATGACTAATTTATATTATGAGTTTTTTTGCAAATTATTACAAGATAAAATATTTTCTTGCTGGATTGAAAAATATGTAGCATATATGCAACAATAAGCTTAAGTACCCATTTTTGTTTTATTGTAGATGAGTAACAAAAAACCACTTTCTGAGAGAGAATTGCAAGAACTAGCTGATAATTTGAGCGACGTAAGCATAGATGGTTGTGAAAATGAAGAAGATCTTTTAGGTGATGAAATTGATGATATTCCTGACTTTACGTTAGAGAACTCCGAAGCACTGGATACTTTTAATACGGCAGAAAATGAAGGCGAAAATGATTTTAATATTGAAAATATGCCTATACTGTTTCAAGATGATGACGTTCTAGTAGAAAATTTGACACCAAGCCACGTTTCTTCCAGTTTTAATCCCCATCCTGTAAATAACAGTCCTTTAGGAGACATTAGTACGTCCCAAAAAAACACCCCTAAAAAAGCTGACCGTTTTAGGCGGTTGATTCCTCATGATGGATCAACTAAATTAAGTAATAGTCAAGATCAGGATCTACAAGATAAAGTGTGTATAAATGTACCGAAAAATCTTGTTTGGAATAAAGAAAACATTTTTGTTCCTGAGGAACTATTACAGTTTAAGGGATCCACAAATTTACCGGAAAATATAATGGACCTTTCAACACCTTATAGTTTCTTTAAATTTTTTTTCACAGATGAAATTATTGATAACATTGTACTACAAAGTAACCTGTATTCAACTCAAAAAAATGCCAATAAACCTGCAAATCTAGTAGCAGAAGATATTAGAAAATTCATTGGGGTTTGTTTTTACATGTCGATAGTATATATCGAATATTCGAAACTATTGGTCAGAAAAAATTGGTTACCAGAAAATAATTGACACAATGCCAATTCGCCAGTTTGAAAAATTAGACAGTTCTTACATTTTAACGATAACGCCTCTTTTAACAAAGAAGACAAGGACCATGACAGAATGCATAAAATAAGGCCACTTATGGAAGCTCTTCGCAAGAATTTTCAGAAAGTTCCTTGTGAAATATATCTGTCTGTCGATGAACAACTATGTGCAACAAAAGCTAGGCATTTTTTGTTGCAATATATTCCCATGAAGCCGCACAAATGGGGTTTTAAATTTTTCGTTTTAAGTGGTGTTTCAGGGTAAACCTACGATTTTGAGATATATACAGGAAAAGAAAATGATGTACTAAAAAGGCAAGGTACTGAACCTAATATAGGACCAAGTAGTAATGTTGTTATCAGACTGTTGAGGAATGTCCCAAAAGAACTTAATCATCAGGTTTATTTTGATAATTATTATACGTCACTTCCTTTATTGGTTTACTTACAAAAACATGGATTTCCTTGTGTTGGAACAGCAAGAAGAAACCGAATACCTAACTGCCCGCTTCCTACAGAACAGGATCTAAAAAAAGAGAAAAGAGGCGTGTCTTGTGAATTTACTACTGAAATTGATGGTACAAAAATTTCCGCGGTATCATGGAAAGATACTAAACCCGTAGTACTACTCTCTACGTTTTGCGGTGAACTCCCAAAAGATGAAGTTCTCCGATATGACAAATCTGCTGGGAAAAAAATACCTGTACCTAGACCCAAAATTGTAAAGGAGTACAACCGCCACATGGGTGGGGTCGATTTGACCGATAGTTTTATAGGAAGGCATAAGATACGTATTCGATCAAAAAAATGGTACTTTCGGATCTTTTATCATTTACTTGATGTAACTATGGTAAATGCTTGGGTCTTATATCGGAAAGTCAGTAAAGCACGTAACGAAAAGAAAATTCTGACATTGGGTGATTTTAGAGCTGAAGTAGCAGAGACTTTATGTACGATAGGAACAAAATCATCAACTAAACGAGGAAGACCCTCTAATCTAGAAAAGGAATTATCGACAAAAAGGAGAAAGAAGAGTGCAAGTGTTTTACCACCAGACCCTGTGCGAAACGATCAAGTAGGACATTGGCCTCTTATAGTTACAAATAGAAATCGATGCAAATTGCCGAAATGTAAGGGATTTTCTTATGTCATTTGTGAAAAATGCAAAGTAAATCTATGTTTAAACAAAAACAATAATTGTTTTAAAAGTTTCCATGAGTAACTACACAGAACTTATGTATATGTTTGTTGTTTATTTGTAACTTTAAATTCGTATTTTAATTTGCTTTACTTATTACCATAAGTTTAATACTAAATATGTTTTACTCCATGACTGCACAATGTAGCAGATATGATACAAAGAGTTTTTTTCTTTTAATAAAAATTTAACTCAATATGGATTTTTTTAATTATTTTTCCCTTAACTAGAAGCCCAAAATTAATATAAATATATTTTTTTCTTTCCAAAAGCAAAAATTGTGCATTGAAGGGTTAATTTTTAAAATATTTACAGGGGTTTGAGATACATGTTTAATATTGGGCTGTAGCAAAATATTATGAAATCCTAATATCTTTCAATAGAATTTTCTTAGTAAAGTCAACTGTATGAGAACATTCAAGCTCACACTTGAGCGTATTTACATTGCCCTTTAGACTTAGGGTACAATTAAAGGGGGAGTATAATTAGCTTTTAAAATTGAACTGATACCACTCAAACTAAAGGTATGCATGATGGCTCAGTTAAGACTGAAGATATATTCGGTATTTATATGTATTTATAAGGCTTCAAATATAGACCTAGACCACCCATGTAAGGCCCTAAATATAAACCGTTTCCAGTTTTTCCAAGAGCTATGGATTTCATTGTTTCGTTATGTCGCTGAGACTCCTTCAACTTGGCTGCAGCATTCCTAGCATTGTTCACTGCATTTATTATCCCCTCAGTTCCTCCGCTAAGGGCGCCAATTGCGCTTAAACCAGCAAAAAGTGGTATTAAAAATGGTAGAAAACCTCCGATTTTGGGGAGGGGCACAATGCCTGTAGGATGAACTTTTTCCACACCAGTAAATGCTTTTAAAGCTACTTCAGCAGCTGATGTGAGGTCCTCTGGTTTTTCAGCATACAGTGCATCCCTCGCTTTATGAAAAGCAGTCATAAAAGGAATACCTTTGCCTCTTCGAGCAGTGGTTTTCTTGTTTGATTTCTTTTTAAACTTCTGCATGTCTGCACAGTACAAACTCTTTAGTAATACTAACTGTTATAAGATTATTAACTAATATATATATATATATATATATATATATATATATATATATATATATATATATATATATATATATATATATATATATATATATATATATATATATATATATATATATATATATATATATATATATATATATATATATATATATATATATATATATATATATATATATATATATATATATATATATATATATATATATATATATCAGCTTCTCTATACGCTGTAGTCATTGTACATCAACCAGTCATTATGATAACATGCATCTAGGAGGCTACTTGAAGAAAAAGGGAATCCTTGGCTAATAAAAATATAGTAATTTAGAAAAACAGGGCTGTTATTTGGAAATACAGTGCTATTATTTAAAATACAGGGCTGTTATTTGAAAATACAGGGCTGTTATTTAAAATACAGGGCTGTTATTTGGAAATACAGTGCTGTTATTTAAAATACAGGGCTGTTTTTTGAAAATACAGGGGGGTTATTTAAAATACAGGGCTGTTATTTGAAAAAACAGTGCTGTTATTTAAAATACAGGGCTGTTATTTAAAATACAGGGCCGTTATTTAAAATACAGGGCTGCTATTTGAAAATACAGGGCTGTTATTTGGAAAAACAGTGCTGTTATTTAAAATACAGGGTTGTTATTTGAAAAAACAGGGCTGTTATTTAAAATACAGGGCTGTTATTTAAAATACAGGGCTGTTATTTAAAATACAGGGCTGTTATTTGAAAATACAGGGCTGTTATTTGGAAAAACAGTGCTGTTATTTAAAATACAGGGCTGTTATTTGAAAATAAAGGGCTGTTATTTAAAAACCAGTGCTGTTATTTGGGGGGAGAGGGACTGTTGTTGGAAGAAAGGGGTTGTTGCTGGGAAGAAATTATTAACACTTGTACCTTAATAATTTAAAAGAAGGGTTCTGTAGCCATGGATTTAAACAAGCTTGATAAGGATGTTAAACGTAGAATAATTGAAGCTTCCAATAGTATTCGTAAAAAATATTTGGATTTAAAGAGGGAATTGGGTGAGCAAGCCGAGGTGCAATTTGAAGAATATCAGAACTCCAGTGATCAGCGACCAGAAAAGAAGCGGAGTTTGCAAGCAGATCCAAACATTCTTCAACTTCTTGATGAACATTCGCGCAATGTAAAAAGACTATATGATTCTCTTAAAGCTGGCCGTTATGAAAATGCTGTTACATTGGAGAATACGTATAGACCTTTGGCAAAACTAATATCGAGTCGATGCAGTATGGTAAACAATCTACACCATTTACACCCAAGTCTGTAAAAAGACGACAAAGTGAACAATTTTCTTCGACAGTAATAAAAAAACCACGATTTTCTTAATTTTACTGACCCTGTTCAAAAACATGACGAGCTAGCTGCTCAAGAAGAGGAAGAATATAACGATAATTCAATTAATGTCGAGACACGAGAAGATAGTTCACCAATGGCTCAGGATATGAACGATGGCGAGGAAGCTGATTTAAACAGAACTATGTATGAACATAACCCTCAAGAAAGTTACTTTGACGACGAGTTCAGAGTCGATCCTCAATATAACCCTGTTCAAATGGATAGTATTACGGAAGAATCCTTTAGGGAATGTCTAGATCAGTATGATCCGCTACCGAGAAAATATGTGAAAGGATTTATAACTGATACGGAAAACGAGTACGATCGCACATATTTAAAACATGATTTAGCCACCGATCATCTAACTTTTGGTGATTCTCGGCTTGAATTTAACGGACCGGATATTTATATTAAAGGAGAAAAATTTACTGGAACTCCCGGACTATATGAACTTTTATTTAAGACCAATCCATTAAAAAACAAATTGACCGCACTGGATGAGCGAGCATTCACAAAAATTATTTTGCTAACAAATGCAAACAAGAGAAATTTCGATGAAAAGGAACAACCTGCTGGAAATAGAGGTGTCAAATATATGCTAACAATTAAACCATTACTTGAACGTATAAAAGAGGAAAATGCAAAAAGCAGAGAACGTGATAAGCAATTACGAATTACACGTGCACAACAGCCTCAGGGTTATGGCTTACCAATCGATAGTCAGTCTGGTTTCTTACCTGATTACAAAACATTTTCCAATAATAAAATTGACTACGTTTACTGGGATGATCCAAATGAGCTTGTGGATAGATTAAAATTGTTAATGGCAGTAAGGTAGCTGGTAATAACTCTAATGAAAACGAGATTATAAGTATTCTTGAAGAGTTAAAGAAGCTGATATCATTGAATAAACTGATTAGACATAGTGATGCAGTATCATTAGCACGATGACTCTCGACAAATTCGGACGTAATTTAACACATCCCTATCATCTAGCAAAAAAGCTTAAAAGGAAAATGATTTGAAAGATATTCCTGAAAAGACTTTTATGGTTACATGAATATAATGTTGACTTGAGAAAAGGGTGCATCAAAGTATATTTTTATAAATGGTTTAAAATTTGACTATTATATGTTTCCTATTAAGATTGGAGTAATTGAATATGTTAACATTGACTCACCTGTAAAAACTTTTATTAACAAAAAAGAATATAAAGTACCAAGCGATTTACTGTAGCAAGAGTTAAAATTTGATGATAAAATTACGTTTTTAGGAGATAAACTTAAATCACATACTAAAATATCTGTTGAGTTTGTAATTAAATATCCTATTTCATAGGTTTGGTATATAGATACATCTTTGTAATTTTAGGTTAAGTATAGTTAGTAGAACGTAGTATTGTAATTTTATGTAATGTTAGTAGCAAATTAAATGTAGCCTATTTTTGATTCACCCTGTATATGTGGTTTAAATAAATTAATTTAATATATACAATGTGTTTTATTATTTACTATTCAAAAATTGTAAGATTAATATAATAATAAGGCTCTTCACCCCACATGTATTCGACCCGGGCACGCGGGGCCCCACTCTTACGCCCCGTGCTTAAGCCCTAGGAGTAGAAAAACGTTGTAAGTACCCCACGCCCTGGTATTTTATTCTTAAGCCCTAATTTCACTTTTAAACAAAAATTGTAAGATTAATATAATAATAAGGCTCTTCACCCCACGCCTAAGCCCCCAGCCTGGTGCTTAAGCGCAGGGGACCCCCCACATGTGACGTAATACCTTTAACCTAAGATTCCTAAATATGTCTTCTACTGCACACAATTTAACCAATACTATTTAATATACCTTCGTAGCCGAATGGGTTAAGGCACCGGAACCAGAAGCAAAAGGACGACAGGCACTAGGTGGTTCAAATCCTGCTAGGTTTTTTAATTTATTTCCAAGATGGCCGCTGTGACGTATTTAATTATTTTTAAACTGACCATGATGACCTCAGATAACCCTGGTGATGTTAGGTGGGTACTAATGGCTCTACAAAAACTACCCCTATTTTAAATCATCCCCTATTTTGAGTAAGGGTTGAAGATGGCACTAAAATTGCAGAATGGACCTGAAATTTTCCCCATGTATTTCTTATGGGAAAACTACCCTTATTGGGCTCGTACATACATAGCCTATCTACTTCTGAGAAGGAGAAAGACATACGTGAAGAAAATCTTGTTTCTACTGTAGAATTGCAGGCGGTTCTAATGCCTTTTTTAATTTAAACAACAAAGATGGCTATTGTTATCTATGGAACGAAACTGAAGGAGGCTTGAATTCTAAAGAGTTTGCAAGTGGTTGGGTAAGCTTAATAGGAAAAAAGATTTTACAAAGTGAGTCAGAAAAACCAAATAAAATATTTTTTTATAGCGATGGTTGTACCTGTCAAAAAAGAAACTGTGCGATGTCTAATGCATTATTATGCACGGCTATGAACAACAACATCATTATAGAACAAAAATTTCTAGAAGTTGGGCATACGCAGATGGAAGCTGACAGTATTCATTCTTCTGTTGAACGGGCTCTTAAAAACAAGAACATAAATGTGCCCGCAGAGTACATCACCATTTGCAGATCAGCAGGAAAACACCCCAGACCTTACGACGTACTTACTTAAACCATAGTTTTTTCAAAAGCTCTAATGACGTTGGGTTTTTCAAAAGCATTCGTCCTGGACGCGGTAAAGGTGACCTCAAAGTAACTGACATTAAAGCTCTTCCGTATACTCCAGATGGTGATATATTCTTCAAATTAAGATTCACAGAAAATTGGACCGTACTACCGCAAAGAAATTCACGCGAACACGAAGTCAGCACCTTACTAAGAGGAAAATAACGAAAAGAAAATTTGATGATCTGCAATATCTGAAAGATACCTTACCTGCAGACTACCGTAATTATTACGACAATTTACTTCATGAGTAGAGAACTAAAGTTGAGACTGATTTGAACATTGAGACTGAGTAATATTTGCCTACGTTATACAGGGTGTTTCAAAAAACATGGACCATCGCTCGTGGGGTAATTCTTTACTAAAAAATAATAAAAAAAAGTCCTATGCACATGGGTCCGGAAACGCATGGTTTCCGAAATATAGGGAGTTAAAGTTTCAATTTTTTTTCAATTTTTTTCAAATGACTTAAATACCACTCACCCGATTTTAATGAAACTTAGAACTTAAAAGTGTATTAATAAAGTGCCTAGTTTTAAGTAAAAATCTGCTTACAGCTGCGAGGACGTGCGTACGGGGTAACTGTAAAAATGTATTTAGAGAAAGAATATGTGCGCCACTGACTTTTGCCAATTTTGATGCACCAGTTATGAAGCTTATTACATAAGCCACAAAAGTTACCTCTTGGTATTTTTTCGTTTAGGGTTTCCTTTAGCAGATATGGTTAATTTTATAAAAATGTGCAGGAGGAAATAATATTTATGAGCAGCTTAATATCTAAACACGAATCAAAAAGTAACGAAACAAACAAACAAACAAGATCAACAAATAACTAAAATCGAAAAAACTGCTAAATTTAAAGAATAACACGAAAACACTTTTGACTTCTACAAAGCACTTTAAAATTAATGGATTTAGAGAATTGTCAAAAACTACAGTTTCATGGCATTATACGATTATTTTTTGCATTACGCCGACGAATGGGTACTTTGCACATTTTTATAAAATTAGCCATATCTGCTAAGAGAAAACCCTAAGCGAAAAAATACCAAGAGGTAACTTTTGTGGCTTATGTAAAAATTTTTTATAACGGGAAAAAATAAATTTTTTAAAAAGTCGGGGGCCCCCAATATTCTTTCTTAAATACTTTTTTACAGCCCCCCTTTTTCCCCCCTCCCGGTTTCTTTTTTACTTAAAATATGCACTTTATTAATACACTTTCGGGTTCTAAGTTTCATTAAAATCAAATTTTTTTAAAAGTCATTTGAAAAAAAAAAAAAAAAAAAAAAAATTAATTTTTTTAAACCCCCCTTTTATATTTCGGAAACCCCTTTTTTTTGGGGGGTTTTTTTTTTTTTTTTTAAAAAACCCCCGGGGGAAAATTTTTTTTAAAAAAAAATTTGGGAAAAAAAAAACCCTTTTTTGAAAAATTTTTTTAAAAATTTTTTTGTTTTTTAAAAAAAAAATAAAGGGAAACAATTTTTTGGGGGGGGGTTTTTTTCCCCTTTTTTGGGGTAAAAAAAAAAAAAAGGGCCCCGGGGGGTTTTTTTTTTAAAAAGGGTTTTTTTTTTTGGGGTTTTTTTAAAAAATGGGGTTTTCCCCCCAAAAATTTAAAATTTTTTTTTTTTAAAAAAAAAATTTTTAAAAAAAAAAAACCCTTTTTTTAAAAAAATTTCCCTTTTTTTTTTTCCCTTTTTTTAAAAAAAAAAAAAAAAAAAAAAAAAGGGGCCCGGGGGTTTTTTTCCCCAAAAAAGGGGTTTTTTTTAAAAAAAAAAAAATTTTTAAAAAAAAAAAAAATTTTTTAAAAATTTTTTTTTTAAAAAAAAGGGGTTCTTTAAAAATTTTTTTTTGGGGTTTAAAAAGGGGGTTTTTTGGTTTTTAAAAAAAAAAAATTTTTAAAAAAACCCTTTTTTTTAAAAAAAAAAAAAAAAATTTTTTAAAAAAATTTTAAAAAAAAAATTTTTTTAAAAGGAAAAAAAAAAATTTTTTTAAAAAAATTTTTTTTTAAAAATTTTTTAAAAAAAATTTCCCCGGTTTTCCCCCCCCCTTTTTTTTAAAATTAAAAAAAATTCTAAAAAAAACCCCCAAAAAAAAATTTTAAAAAAAATTTTTCCCCCCTTTTTATTTTTAAAAAATTCCCCAAAAAAAAAGGGTTTAAAAAAAATTTTTTGGGGAAAAAAATTTTTTAAAAAAATTTTTTTTTCCAAAAAAAATTTTTTGGGGTTTTTTAAAAAATTTTCCCCCTTTTAAAATTTTTTCCCTTTTTTTGGGGGGGTTTTTTAAATTTTAAACCAAGTTTTTTTTAAAAATTTTTTGGGGAAAAAATTTTTTTTTTTTTTTCCCCCGGGAAAAAAAAACCCCAAAAAAAAAAAATTTGAAAAAAATTTTTCCCTTTGGGGGGTTTTTTTCCTTTTTTTTTTTTTTTTTTTAAACCCCAAAAAAAATTTTTTTTCCCGTTTAAATTTTTAAAAAAAGCAAAAATTTTTTGTTTTTTTTTTTTTTTTTAAAAAAAAAAAAAAAAAAAACCCCTTTTTTTTTGGGCCCTTTTTTTTAAAAAAAAAAATTTTTTTTTTTTTTCCCTTTTTTTAAAAATTTTTTTTTTTTCCCCAAAAAAAAAAAAAACCCAAAAAAAAAAAAAATTTTTTGTTTTCAAATTTTTCCCTTTTTCCCCCAAAAAAATTTTTTTTTTTTTTAAAACCAAAAAAAAAAATTTTTTTTTTTTTTTAAAAAAAGGGTTTTTTTTTTTTTTTTCTTAAAATTTTTTTTTTTCCCCCGGGGGGGGGGTTTTTTTTTTTTTTTTTTAAAAAAAAATTTTTTCCCCGGGGGGGAAAAAAAAAAAATTTTTAAAAAATTTTTTTAAAAAAAAAAAATTTTTTTTTTTCCCGGCCAAAATTTAAAAAAAATTTTTTTAAAAAATTTTTTAAAAAAATTTTTAAAAAAAAGGGGCCATGTGTTTAATTTCACTTTTAAGATTTTTGCATTGCATCAGCTCGAGCCTGGTGCAGTTTAAAAAAATGTAGTTAGCTATTTTTGTAGCTCTATATTATTACCTTCTTTTGCCCCCTTTTTTATTTTAATGTCGGTCTCATCACAAGTCTTGCAAAGGTATCGGATTTTGGTAGTTTGAATCCTATGTTATATTAAGAAAAAAATATTTTTCTGTAAGAACTCCCTTTCACTGGGCTGATATTTTGTTCTCTACACCAGGGCACATAAAAATCTGTATACAGTCCAGTAATAGTCATATCGCAGTTGAGATATAGCTTATCGCAATTTTTTTGGCCCCTGCTGTAGTGGCTTTGATATTTAGGTATTGATTCAATGTGAGTTTTTTTAGACTAATTTGTTCATCTGAATATCTATTTGGTCTATTATTGTGTTTTCCACGCCTCATCAGGTTCAGGAACCATAGCACCCCTACCTTCTTTTTTTAAAAATCCTTTCAACTCTTCCCCCAGATTTCTGAAGACCGTGAACACTCAAGAATTCGGTTTTGCATATTTTTTTTTCCTTGTCTCCTATATTAATTAAATAATCAGCGGTAAACTTTCTTCTGGAAACATTATGTTTTTGTTTTTTCTTGTATGACCTTTTCTTATTTTTGGCTCTTATACAACCAAAATATAGCTATTTTGCAGATCGAATGAACCCAAATCCCAAAATTTTGTAAATATGTGTTCATGGTTACCTTGCAATTTCTCCCTGCATTTATTTTTACACTCACAAGACAAGCCAATTTCACGCGGATTGATAATCTTCCTAGTTTTCGCCGCCGTATATTGAAGTCCCGAATTGCGTCTTCTCTTTCTTTTGTTTCGTTCATGGTTTTCTTTTTTCCTCTGTCTCCATCTTGTCGGCTTGGTTTCCTCTGGAGATACTTCTCTACCCCTGCTAAGCCTAGTGCCCTGCTCTTGTGATTCATCCTAAAACATAACAAAATAGGACTTAAAATGCAAGATAATTGCGTATTAAAAAAAAGTTTGTGCAATAACATGTTAAGCCACATGGCATACCATATTTTTGCATAAATTATTTACAAAATATTTTTACATGAAAACATGGTAAGCAAAAAAAATAAAAATAGCCTACCTCAGTAGAATCTGACGACATATCATCGTTACTTGGTACAAAGTCTTTGTCGGCACAACTGTCATCACTATCCTAAAAAAAAACAGAACTAGAACTGCTATTTCCATTAAAAACGCCACTTGAACAAGCACGTGTACTGGAGGTCGACGCTATTGTGATGTGGCTTAAAACGTTTTATGTGAAAAAGTGACGAAATTCAGCCAACCCCAATAACACGACATAGCGATTGCTACGCCATCTATTGTCATATAGTCGAAATTAAGTTTTTGTGGCTTAACATAGTTTTGGTCAAGCGATTAATGCAATAAAACAGGTTTCTGGTAAAGTGTGGCTTACCACTGTATTGCCCTAAGCTCTTCAATTTATATAACGTAGGCAAATATTACTCAGTCTCAATGTTCAAATCAGTCTCAACTTTAGTTCTCTACTCATGAAGTAAATTGTCGTAATAATTACGGTAGTCTGCAGGTAAGGTATCTTTCAGATATTGCAGATCATCAAATTTTCTTTTCGTTATTTTCCTCTTAGTAAGGTGAATTCTGTGAATCTTAATTTGAAGAATATATCACCATCTGGAGTATACGGAAGAGCTTTAATGTCAGTTACTTCGAGGTCATCTTTACCGCGTCCAGGACGAATGCTTTTGAAAAACCCAACGTCATTAGAGCTTTTGAAAAAACTATGGTTTAAGTAAGTTACGTCGTAAGGTCTGGGGTGTTTTCCTGCTGATCTGCAAATGGTGATGTACTCTGCGGGCACATTTATGTTCTTGTTTTTAAGAGCCCGTTCAACAGAAGAATGAATACTGTCAGCTTCCATTTGCGTATGCCCAACTTCTAGAAATTTTTGTTCTATGATGATGTTGTTGTTCATAGCCGTGCATAATAATGCATTAGACATCACACAGTTTCTTTTTTGACAGGTACAACCATCGCTATAAAAAAATAGTTTATTTGGTTTTTCTGACTCACTTTGTAAAATCTTTTTTCCTATTAAGCTTACCCAACCACTTGCAAATTCTTTAGAATTCAAGCCTCCTTCAGTTTCGTTCCATAGATAACAATAGCCATCTTTGTTGTTTAAATTAAAAAAGGCATTAGAACTAGACATTAGAAATTTTTGTTAACTTTTAGAGTTTTTCTTTTGTTTTTGTTTTATGAATGCCATCAATAATTTTATAAATTTTGTTTTGGTTTATGAAAACCTGTTAAGTTGTTTTTGAAAATAAATATTTGATTACGAAAACCTGCTAAATCACAAAAGTGATGTTAATTAAATAAATGCTGAAGTAAATTGTCTTTTTTTTATTTCAAATTGTATGGTATACAAATACAAGTTTGAAAATATAAAAGTCTTTTCATAAATTAAATTCATATTTTTTTAGAAATGTTTTTTGTCTCTCCTGAAAATTTTCCTAATATGGAGTTAGCAGGTTTACACTCTAAGCCGACGATAAATATATATATATATATATATATATATATATATATATATATATATATATATATATATATATATATATATATATATATATATATATATATATATATATATAAAGTATCTGCCTGCGAGCCTCAAAGAGCTTCACAATCCCCTCCCTTCTTCACTATATCCACCCATTTAACCATAATAACTCCATTAAAGCAACGTATCCTCTTCTTTTTTTAACTCTACTAACACTTCCTTTATAATTCTTCCTACCTGACTGGCTTTTAGGGATATAGGCGAGGGATGAGTCGTTCTTTCTTAGTTTACTTTAATTTAGTAGTCTCAGTTTAAATAAAAATCTCCTAATTACAATAAAAATTATTTATACAATTAATTATTTTAATTTTTATTTTTAAATAACAACCTTTTTGAACATCATTAATAAAAACTTTAGTTACTTCTAACAATAACTACACTCCAATTGACCTTGGAGTATTATATCCTTTTTCCCTAACCAAGTTTAATTTGTCAGGACACATTGTATCAGATCGCGACACTCAAAGTACTTAGAATTTTTTTTATAGATAACAAACTTTAATAATATAATCCTCTTTAGGTCTGTACCTCTCTTTAATTCTTTAAGACAAAATTATTATAGATGAATCTAAACCTCTGGCCAAACACAACAGAGTTACTCTGGAGTAGGTACCAGGACATGAAGGAGTGGAGGGCAATGAAATTGCCGATCAACTCGCCAAGGAAGGAGCACATAGACCATTCTATGGACCTGAGCCCTTCTGTGGCACCACTAGAGGCCACCTCTACGAGGAACCCAGAACATGGGAAAAAAAGTCAAAAAGAGACTTACTGAAACAACATCCCAGGACCAAGGCAGGCGAAAAGATTTATTTCGCATTTACCTAAGTCCACAGGAAGCTACTGGAACTTCAAAAAAATGAACTCAAACTGGTTACCGATTTCCTAACAGGACATGGCCCTTGGTGGTATCACCTCAAAAAAATGGGAAAGACTGAGAATGAACAATGTCAGTTTTGTGCAAACGAAACTGCGGAACACATTCTCTGTGAATGCAGAGAACTGACCCGACAACGGCTTAAATACCTCAAAGGGGTATATCTTACTCCTAGAGATATTATTCAACTTGCACCGCGTAGTATCCTGGACGTTGCTAAAGGTATAGGTATTACCGGGCACTAAACAACGAAGGGTATTCACAAAAGATCTCTTTAGGTCGAAGTGAAGGAGGGCTACACTAGAGCCGAGCGACCCGGTTCATTACAATACAATACAATACATAAATCGACTTTAAAATATCTCTTTTATTTTTATTATTAACTTTATTTGTTACTGTTGTGGAATGTTTAGTGTCATTATATTTTTAAACTATTTTGTCTAAAATATCTATTTATTTATGTTTTCCATGTAAGCTAAATTTTTTCCACATTAAATTTTTTATAGTTTTATTCACTCTTTTATTAACACTTACTTTAAGATTTGAATTAGTATTATAATGATTTATGTTAAAACTTTCCATTAAGTTCTAAAATTCTTTATTAAAAAATTATTTACCCAGTTTGAAAATTTTGTGGAGGGATTTTCACTTCTTCTAAGATATTTTTCGTAGCTATACTTACATCTTTGGCTGATTTTGATTTAACTGCTTTTACCCAAACATTTTGAAAAAGCATTTATTACAACTAGTAAGTATTTATAACCTTTATTAAATCTCCGATAATGCAACATTTCCACTAAGTCGGCTTGCCATAAATCATTTAAACCTTTTACTATAACCCTTCAACATTCATAATTTTTTCTGGCTGGTCTGTGTTATTCATAAACTACAAATGTCTTTATACTTTCGTTCATAATTGTTTATTACAACATCGAATAACTAAATATCTAACTTAAATAATTGAACTCTTTTTAATTTTTTCAATTTTAAAAATTTATTTATTTTCCAGATCTAACAATGCTTTACTATTATTTTCCTTTAAATTATTTGTCGTTAAGGTTAATTTTTCCATAAAAGCCCTGGCTGTTTAATTCAAATTATCTCTGAAAGTATTCGATGTTTTATTTAAATCATCTTTTATCTCTTTAATTGTTGAATTTAGCTCTTATCTTGCTAAACCCACTGTATAATTAAATTCAGATCTAGAAACTAGCACTTTTCTGTATTGCTTCCTTTAAAGAATTTAATTATTTAGTTATATTTTTGTTTAATCTTCCTGTATTAAATTTATTATCAGTAACTTAAATTCTCGTATTTTTATTAATTCAAATAATTTCCATAAATTCGTTTAAGAACTTTTTTATTTTCTCCCTGTTTTTGTTAATTTTTGTTTTAAAATCTTTTTCTGAAATATCTACAAGAGATTTAAATATATCTTCTAATGTATCCAAATTTTTGTTAATGTATGTTATAAAAGTGTTAAACTTTAGTTCAATTTCTTTAGTTTTACCTTCAATAATAATATTTTGATAGTAACTTATTAATTTTAGGGTTTATCTCATTGGCGTTGATTGATTGATTGATTGATAAACTAAATACACAATATGTTGAGGTTTTAGTCCAACTCGACACTGCAGCTACAGGGCTTGTTGTATCTCATGTGTATTTGTTTCAGTTAAAAGGTTTGACACCTTAGACAGGTGTAGTAGCCCTTTTACTGTTCTTTTCTGGTCTCCAGCCTCCTGGTGGTTAGTGTCCACCATGAGGTTTTGATTTGTTCTCCAGTATGTAAGTGCAGGGCACTCATATATGATGTGAGAGGCTGTCTCTTCCTCTTCGTCACATAGTCTGCAAATGGGTTCTTCTCTATAGATGCCCATGAGTGTGCATATGTTTTCTTAGGGTGCAGTGTCCGGTTATTAATCCTGTCACTATTCTAATCTGATTCCTATTTAGTTTTAGTAGTTCACTTGTCAATGCTTTCGATGGTGAGTCCAACATTGATTTAGTGTGATTTTGCCTTGGAATGTGGTTCCAGTATGACTGATGTTAGTGTTTGAATCCACCAGTCATGTAGCCACGAACCGAGGCTTTTGGTATTCAAAAACAGGTTCAGGACCCACAAACATTGCTGCGGAGCCTCGCCTGGCCAGGGAGTCTGCATTTTCATTTTATTATTTATTCCCCTGTGTCCTGGCACCCAGGAAAGTGTAACTTTGTTGTGGTTAGCCAGGTTTAGGAGGCATTGCAGACAGTTCCAAACCAACCTTGAGTTGACTTGTTGAGATGCCAAAGCTTTTATGGCCGCTTAACTATCAGAGAAGATAGTAATGTCCCTGCCCTTATATCTCCTCCTCAAGTTCTCTCGCAGACAAAGTTCAATGGCATATATTTCCGCCTGGAAAACAGTGGCATATTTCCCCAGGGAAGCATAAGCATTAAACCTAGGGGTCATACCATGTATTCCTGCGCCGGCTCCATTGTCAGTCTTGGATCCATCGGTATACCAAACCAAATTCCGAGACTGACCAGGAGATCGCTCACTACCGCCCCAGGTAAGCTGGGTTTTGTATGGTCTGTGTGTATTTCATTGGCGTTAATTTCACCATTTATTTCATTCACTTTACTTCAGTCATCCTTTAGTTTTGTAATTGTATTTCTATCATTTTCTATTACGAAAACTTTCTTTTGTAATTTTTTTATTGTGTTAATTTCAATTTCTCTAAATCGTTCTTTTAAATTTTTAAGTTCATTAATTTCATCTTCAATTTCTTTCAGTTGATCTTTCAATTCCTTTATCGTGTTAGTTTCATATTTAATTTCATTTACTTCATCTTTGAGTTTCTAAATAGTGTTTTTTTTTCATTTTTAATTTTGTCAACTTTACCTTTTAGTTACTTAATATTATTAGTTTTGTTTTCAATTTTATTCACCTGATCTTT
This sequence comes from Listronotus oregonensis, assembly GCA_019359885.1. Classification (NCBI taxonomy): domain Eukaryota; kingdom Metazoa; phylum Arthropoda; class Insecta; order Coleoptera; family Curculionidae; genus Listronotus; species Listronotus oregonensis. Next base: position 28,209 of record JAHBCN010002347.1, read on the forward strand.
TAATTTCTTAATTGTGTGTTAGTTTCAGCTTCAATTTTATTTAGCTGATCTTTTAATTTTGTAATTGTGTTAGTTTCATCTTCAATTCCTTTAACTTGAAGTTAAACTTTTTGAATTGTAATAATTTAACTATAAATTTCTTGTTGCGAGTTTTTTACAACATTAACATCCTTTTTATGCATAATGAAATGTAGATTTATATTCCTTTTATTTTCTTGTAAACTTTTACTAAGATTAATATGAACAGTTTGAGCATTTTTTATTGCTAATTCAACCCTATCATTTAGTTGTTTGGAATATGTTTTAAACTTAACCCATTAGCGTCCAGCGATCTATTTATAGGTCACAACACAAAACATGTGCTTCGGACGGCGTCGTTAAATTCCGGATCCTGTCTCCCACTAGTACTATAAGCTTGTTGTGGGATGTTTACGATCCTCTGTCCATTTTGGTTTTGAAACCAGAAACGGTGTGTTTAATTTCTATTGAATTTGCGGTAGGCTCTAGGTGAAACATTGTAACAAATTTAATTTAAAATAAAACACTCGGTGTAAAGTTTCCAATTTATTCAGATAGATCTGACACGTGTTTCGATCTCCGACCATTTTCAAAGATCTTTAAGAAGAATGAGCTTAAAAATAAAATAAAATTATCTTAAAATTACACAGATGGCCTATAGTAAACATTTGGTACTAAATTATGTTGATTGCAGCGTCTAAGATGGGCTACCTACAAAATCTGTTTGAGTATTTGTTAAGTTGTCTTTATTGCTTATAGATTTCTTAATGGCCAAAATTTCCAAATAATCCATTTGTTTACCCTTCTGAATGTTATGTAATAACTTTACATCCCCATGTGTGTTTAGTTTATACTGATTATAGTCGTTTTATTCATGAAGTGCATTTTATAAGATATTCTTGTGTATTTTGTGAAACGTTCAGGTAAGTTACCTACATTTTAGTTTTGCATTTAGAAATATTGACTGGATATAGTTATAATGAGAATGTCATCGGTTTTTCTTTATGCTGCTTCCATCACCTTGATGAAGATAGCGATCTATCGATAGATCGCTGGGCTAAATAAGAAGTATTTAATTCAGTTTTTCTTTTGTTATTCTTTGGTCTAAACTCTAGCCCCAAAAAAATTAAAACTCCCAGTTTTTACACAAACTGCTATTTGTTTTAGTCAGCTGGCACTTTCAATATGTTTGAATGTATATACACTTTCTCTTATTGTTTTATTTTTTAGGAGTAAATATGAACAAAAATAAAATATTTAAACATCTAAAAGACGCTGTGGAGTACTTGTATTCCGAGCAAATGGATGCAGACATATTGGCTCTGCCACCGGAAGCTGATGAACTAACCGATGAGCAAGTAGGGATGCGAAATCGAAGCCAAACATCGATATTAAACATCATCGATGGCAACATCAATACCTGACCATCGATGGTAACGATATATCGAACATAAAACATCGATGTTTTTCTTAAATCGATGGTACAATGCGCTGGTTCGTTCTTGGTCTATTAGCATTACTAGCAATAAAGCTACCAATATTACTGAAGACAGTTTATTTAAAATATACAAGAAATAATACATGTTTTTAAACTAAAACGAAACTCTTAATGAAAAAATCATTAAAAAACTGATTATTTTATATAAAAAAAATTATAGATCCCAATAAGATTTTTTAATGCTTTGTAACAAAAGTATCTTTAATAATAATTTTCCCAATTTTAAGCGTGGATCTAATATAATAGCAACTGATAGGAGGATAGGAGGAAAACATTTTCAGCCATTAAAAACCGCTTTGAACACTCATTTAATAGCGACTCGCTTAGCTTTTTACCAGTGTCATATTTGGGTGAAATATTCTTAAACGATATTTTTTTCCTCCAGCGGTTATAAACGTTTTAAAACATTTTAAAACCAGTCCATTTTTTTGTCGCAACGGTGACGTCACTGTTATCGCTGGTTAAACCGTATTATAAATATCATCGGCAGAGCATTTTAAACTTTTTTAAGAAGGGATAGATCTACCATTTTAAAAGTGGCGCTTTTTCCTGTTTTGTAATTTGAAGAAGTTTTTACATAAATATTTGACTTTTTAGTTGTTTGTCGTTTTTTTTTAATATTTTTAGTTATGGAGGGTAATGAGAATACCGTCAGCATTATTATAGGAAATTTCTTGGTAAATGTAAATCAGCAAACAGCTCAATTGTTACAAAGTGGTAAGTCTAGCCTATAAACTTTATTGAAATAGTATCATGCGGTTTCTAATCAGAGAATATTTGCAAGACTACTAATTAATACCTACCTAAATAATTTTCTTTTGGTTTATGGATCCGGTTTTGGCAAAAGAATATTGCCATAAACTGTCCGCACAGCAAGCAACTCCCGAAGAGCATTATAGTGATAACACGGGTTCATCCAATAATAAAAGTAATAATATAGCTGCACAGGTAGCAACTCAGCAAGAGATTGAGGTCCATAATGATTTCAGCTACGATTCTTCCAAACAAAAGGTATGGACCACAAGAAAATCTACAGAAAGGGACAGGGAAGCAACCTTTAAGTTATTGGAGCTTCGTAAAAAACACGACGAGTTGTTCAAGAACAAAATTACTTCCAAGAATGATATTTGGAGCAAAATTGCTCAGGACCTAAATAACAAACATTAACTGTGTTGGTGAAGGGATTGAAGGTAGGGAAAAATGCAGACAGAAATTTTCCAACTTGCAGGCAAGTTATATGAGTTATAAGGATAAAGAAAAAACTACCGGAGAAAGAAAACTAGAAAAACCATTATATTTTGATGAACTTGATGAAATACTCGGGGAAAAACATAAAACTACTCCTAAATTAGTACTGGACTCGATAAACCTTCCCACCCAAAAAAAGATATTGTCAATGAGGACAGAACTATGGTTGAACCCAAGAGTGGGACTAGTGCTACAAAATCAAACCGTTTTTTGACTGTAAGGAATCTCTTAGTTCCAAAAAAAATGAACTTTGGAAAAATTTTACACATTAAATAAGGAAAGTGAAAAAAGACACATGGAAATAATGTTGTTAATAAATTCTATGTCGAAGAATAAAAAAAAGAGACGGCATTCGTCTGATACTGAATGAATGTAAATATATATATTATGTCTTGGCGTTTGTTTATTTTTGTTTTATAAAAATTTATTTTTATAAGCCTACAAAGAAATTTTAAGGTGTTGTTCCCTTAATTCTTACGTATTTTTTTACACTACCTAAAAGGTCGTGTCCTACCGTAGGGTATTGTTTTTGCCAATTTTTTTATTATTTAGATGTCCTAATTCCATTAATTGAAATGAACTATTCAGTTAATGGACCATATTAGTTTTTGATCAAAACCTTATTAGGAATGTGACTTAATTCACGATAAGGTAATGTTTTTATTATTTTTGCCCCTTTGACATTAACATTTCAACTAGTCTATTTTCAAAATAAAAAAATAATATACCGGGTGGTTCATGATGAGACAAAAATTTCATCACTGCGTTATAACTTAAAAAACATTATTTGTATATTCTGGTAAAGTAGTCCTAGTAAGCTGTTTATTTATATTTTGTTTTACAAAACAGTTTTTTTTTAATAAAACAAGTGTTATAAAATTATTTTAACTTTTATTCGTATATGTACATACATACTAATACATTTACTAGGAATTGATTAAAAAAAAATTTGTATTATGTTAATTTTTAATAATTAAAAGTAGTTTTGCATGAAGACATATTTGAAGAATATGTTAAATGCAAATTGGAATTTAGCTCACAAACTTTTTGTTAATTTTTTAAAGAGGTAAACATGCGATGTCCAGAAATGATTTTAGATAAGTCAACCTGAAAATACTAATAAAAAAAAAGTAGGAGACCAAAAAGTTAGACAATGGAATGGGTAATCAAATCCTTTTAATAAAAGAAAACAGTGGCGACGGAGAAAAAAGTTTGGGAGGGATAATAGGGGCAGGACCTGGAAAAAAGTAACACCCTGCAGAAATTTAAAAAAATTATTATAGCCATTTTTTTTGAACATTAGTGAAAATAGTCTATGTGCTACATTTAAAGTCAATATCTTCAGAAATGTACGAGGTATGTTAATTTCTTATAATAATCTGTACAATCACACATGATCACACCCTTTAATATGTACATAAGGTTTAGGAACACATGCATGTACTAATGTACAGGATGTATTTCTGTTATGGCCCTTACATTGTTTTGACCATGACTGGCACAAACACCTTTAAATACAAAACTAACAGAATATTTTACAGGTATTATCTAAGATTATCAAATTTTTTTAACTTAATAATTAAGCTATAAGCGAGAGATAAATTAATTTTAACGTAAAAATAGCCAAGCTATTTGGTTCCTTTTCCTGGCTCCATTTCTATCAACATTATTAATTTCTACAAATTTCTCATGATTGTCAGGTTCTTTTGGTAATTCATTTTCTTCCTCCCAGTTGCTTTAATGACACAATTAACATTAACATACTTTAATATTTTCCATCTTGGTTTCAAATATCCAAGATGTTTTACATTATCGAGTTTTACTGTGTTTTATATTGTGGATAGTTTGCTCCTGATAAAGTTTCCAACATCCTATCAAAACAAAATTTTAAAATTAGTGAAAATTATTTAATTTTAAACCTCATAGACTCATAGTTCAGAATTATTTGAACTAAAAATGGTAAACTGAAAAACGGTTTAACCATTCCTATGCATTTTACATTTCCATGGTTTTTATATTTTTGTTTAGTTTTCAGTTCTAAAGGAGTCGCAAGAGTTACCTATTTCAAATTAGCAATGAAAGATTTAAAAGTGCCAAGACACAATGAATTATATCATCAAAAAAATTATAAAAAATGTAAGTAGGGAGTAGCAGAGCAAGCTACTACTTAAAGACCTTGAAAATAGTCAAAAAATTGTAGTGTTTAATAAAATTACAATGTGGATAAGGTATTGGGTGATTAAGTGCCTAGATTTTATTTTATAATATTTTTTCATTATTTTGATTAATGGAAAAATTATGATTTGAAAGAGTCCTTCTGCTTTGGTCCAACCCTGTACAAATAAAATACACAAAATAAATCTACTTACCTGTATGACGTTAAAAGCCAACTTAATAAGGAATATGCCTTATCTTCCAATAAATGATAATCATCATTTGGAAAATATTTTCTTCTATTATTATTTTCAATATCAATCAGAAAATCAGCCTTCGAGCTATATGTAAAAACCTAAAATTTAAAAAAAATCTAACCATTGGTAGATAACTATATAAGAATATTTCGGAAACGTGGAGATGGCAAAAAACATACCTAATACCTACACTTACTCGAGAGTCATGAACTGATCCAGGAAATAAAGCGTTAATATTAATAAATATTTTATTTGCAACTATTGCTTGTAATTTAATACTATGCCTCATATTTTTATCAATATAGCTCTCCTGGTGATCACTTCGTGCTTTAATTGGAACATTTGTTCCATCGATTAGTCCTATAACATCTAGAGATAAAATTATGTTAAAGTGAGTAATAAATACCTTTCCCAATTACTTATGCTACTGTCAAACTTATTCTTGTCCTGGATATCCACTTACTTCTTCATATTTTTGGGCTATAAATGCCATTTCTTCTAAATTAGGCCATTTAATATATTCAGTCTTTAATAAAATCAGCTCATCTGGTGTCCTTTCTGTACATTCAAATGCTGTTGAATCAGCAATACTAAATCTACCCGCAATTTAAAAAAGTGTTTCTCCTTGACCCAACCAACATAAGGTTACCATTAACTGTTTATAGGGTGGAATGGGTACTCCACCATCAGTGTAGGGTTTATTTAATTCTGGACAGTCTATTTTTTCCAAAAGCTTATTAAAAGTTAATCGTGACATTCTTACTAAACGAGAGAATTCAAAATCTGTATAGTGACTGATCCATTCCAAGTTGTCTTCGATCTGAACATAATTGTTAAAAAGCTAATGTAATAATGTACTTTTGGCATTACCCTGACTTCTAAAATTCATTAAAGTTGGTAAAATTGGCAGAGTTGAATTATTTATGAATAAAGGAAGAATAACAGGTATTTCGTGGTCCATTTTTTCATCAAGTAACAAAACAAAATAACACACGCCTATAAACAAATACATACATAACCTCACAATCAGAGGCTTTGGTTATGGTTATAAATGACGTCAGCCTTAAAACACTTTAAACCAGGTTCAAAACATTTAATTTCAAAAAAATATGGTTTTAATTCTATTCTAAATGTTACAAATCATTTGTATAACAATGCTACTTGTTGTGTACTTTTCACCACACAATTATTGTTTAGTGGAAGCTTCGAGACGCAATAATATATCTTAAACCTCTTTTAATTATTCTTCTGCTGCACGAGCGTTAATTATTTCAGTAGGGACAGAAGATTGATTTGAATAGTAAAGATAATACAATAAACACGAACTTACCGTCAGACATCGGAAAAGAACGTAACGCGTAACTAAATTCGACACTTTCTGTTGCCAGCTTAAAAAAAATTTAAACATTTCCTAATAAAATTGCCTAAAGTTCTATATTTATAATAAAAAATGGGCATAAAAATAAATAGATTACTAAATTTGGCTTTAAAAAATAAATATTAAGAAGATAATTTTGCTACATAAACCCTTTTTTATTTATTTTTATTTAGTTAAATACGTTTTGCATTGCTACATTTTGTCCGCAAAGGAAATTTTGCGGGAGGAATGTGGCAATGCCGCTTCCACGCGCGTAGGAATTTTACAACCTGTCCGTTTAAATGGAACGAACAGATTACGTGTAGTGCGACGTTGCCTTGGGTTTCCTTTAAGTGCTTAGTGCTTAAAAACTCTAAAATGGTGCGTGAATGTGTTTTGTGTAAAAAATTGGACTATTTACACAAAGATGTGTCTTTTCATAGGTAAGTTAGGTTCTGTTCGCTAGGCAATGTTTTTACAAAGGTCAGTGGCGTAGAATTACAATAGCCTGAAGGAAAGTAACAAGACAAAAAGTTATTTATGCATTGTACTTGTTTTATTTTATTTGAATTTTATCGAATTTATTAGTGTGTGAGTAGGTATATAATATTGTGGAAGAAATTATACATCCATGTTATTTGGGATCTTCAGCCTGGAGCCTTACGCTTTATGTGGAAGATATTGTTGGTTACATTACTGGCTTTGTGGTCAGAAATTTAAAAAACTGTGTGACTTGCGTAAAATGCACAAATTTATTAGAAACCGAAAGGCCTTTGTCTCAGTTACAACTAAGAAAAGCTTATGGAAAATTAATAAATACTAGCGAGTTAGGGGTAGAAATATGCCAGGCAGGGAAAAAAATCTTTAGAATTGTACATAACACAACCAGTATCTTTAATAAAAATATAAATAATTTAATGGATATGCTGGTGGTTTAAACCATTCGTACTATTTCCCCAAAAATATTAAATTATTTTGGAGACCATCTTTTTGATGGTGGCATTCTTAACCCTAGAATACTAATACTCGTAAAATATACGACGCTGAATATTTTTTTCTGAAATTTGGCAACAACGGAAAGTCTTGCAGACGTAGGTCCCGCAGTAGCTTCCTCTTTAGTATTGTAGTAGCAGTGAGTGAATATACATCAATTGCGTTTTGCGCGGAAGTGTGTGAAATACGCATTACGTCGTAAATATTACGACGCTTTAGTGTTAACAGTAGTATCGGCGATAAAAATACCAGGAGTATTTTTCTTTGATTTATTGTGTGAGTAGACTAATAATATTTCATACTGTGTGAAAACAATGTACAAATTTTAGAATAGAAGTAATATATTTATATTTTTAATTTTAGAAATCACAAAATGGCAAATCAGCCACTTACTCAGTTGCAGCTGCAACAAGAAATAGAAAAAATTATGAATGGGGAAGATGATTACAATGAACCGTTCGAGGACAGTGGAAGTGACTGGGAGGAAGACCATTTAGAAAAGGAATCCATACATTCTGACAGCAGTTTAGATGACGATAATACCAACGAAGAAAATAGTCAAGATCCAGAAGAAGGACATCCAGAAGTATCTGTTTCGTCAGATAATCAAGAATCATCCGACGATGAGGAACCTTTAGCCAAACTACGTCGAATAGATCCAAATCTAGTATTTCCAAAACATGTAAACCTAAAAGGTAAGAATGGCCATAAGTGGACATCTAAACAACCAGTCATGTCAAAGAGAGTCAGCTCAAGGAATATTGTTCATTTTATACCCGGCTCTAAAGGAGAATCTCGAAACTGTTTATCGATAAAGGAACATTTTCTACACTTCTTTCACGACAACATTCTTGAGAAAATTATTCGCCACACTAATGAAGAGATTATTAGACAGTCTTCCAAGTACGCTGCAAATTCCGCTACCGTATCCAAAATTTGCAAAGATGAGTTATTAGCCTTCCTCGGAATACTGATTTTTTCTGCAGCCAAAAAAGACAATCATCTAAATACTAAACACATGTTTGAAGCAACGATATCGGGAACTTTTTATCGAGCCTGTATGAGCAGAGAACGTTTTTCGTTTTTAGTAAACTGTTTGAGATTTGACGAAAAAAATACGAGAGAGGAACGGAGGAAAAATGACGCATTTACCCCTATTCGTGAGATCTGGAATATGCTTATGGATGTATGCAGAAGTTCTTATATCCCATCGTCTTATCTCACGATCGATGAACAGCTTCTAGGATTTAGAGGAAGGTGCCCATTCCGCATGTATATTCCTAATAAACCGTCAAAGTACGGTATAAAGATTGTCATGGTTTGTGATTCGTCTTCCAAATATATGATTGATGCCAGTCCATATGTGGGAAAGAGCACTGATACTGGAGGACTACCTCTTGCAAATTTTTATGTGAAAGAATTAACAAAATCGGTTCATGGTACTAACCGCAATATTACTATGGATAACTGGTTCACGTCAGTGCCTTTGGCGGATGAACTTTTGGAAGAGCCGTACAAACTAACAATTATAGGAACCCTAAGAAAAAATAAAAAAGAAATACCACCGGAACTACTGAACAGTACAAGTCGTCGACGGGGTACGTCAATGTTTTGCTTTGATAAGAAAAAGACACTAGTTTCTTATATGCCAAAACCAAATAAAATAGTGTTGTTACTTTCCACTATGCATGAAGGTGCAAGCATTTCTGAAAATGGAAAACCTGATATAACTATAAATTATAATGAAACCAAGTCAGGAGTAGATACTTTTGATCAGTTATGCAGTAATATGAGCTGCTCCAGAAAGACACGGAGATGGCCTTTGTGTGTTTTTTATGGCATGATTAACATAACTACTATTAATTCATTTGTGATATATTGCTATAACTCACACAAAGCAAATACGAAGCCTGTTTCCCGCTTCCAATTTATGGTCGATTTGGGTCAAAGCCTTGCTGAGCCGTGGATGCGCCAAAGATTAAACATCCCTAATTTACGTCGCAATATTCGACAGGATATAAACGAAATCCTAAACATACAACCTGTTCCCGAACCGGTTGACCCTATGGAAAAGAAACGGACAGTATGCTTCTTTTGTCCTAGCCGTCTAAGAAGAATGACAACAAACTTTTGTGTACAGTGTAAAAGAGCAATATGCGGACAACACAACAAAAATTGCTGTCCGGAATGTTCATTACCTTAGTACATAATATTCGTTTTTGCAAATTATATATATTTTGATGTTATAAGACGTTTTAATTGATATTAATTCTTTTTTTAGTTTTTTACAATGTGTTTTATTAAAGTCGTAAACTTTACGAGGTATTAGTATTACAGGATATTCAAATCATATTAGTACTCTAGGGTTAATGAATCTTACCAAATTAATCCTAATAAAATTCTTTAAAATTCGTATACATTTTGGAACAATAAAAATCCTGGATGAAGCAAAAATATAATAGAACGAGGGATTTCGGAAGTTGGGATTAAAATACTTTAGTGTGCAGACACATTCAGTGGCGGCGCGACCGCTTGACACATTTTCCATCATGCATTGCAGGATTGGAAGACAAAAACTTGTCTTTTTTTTTTAATTAATTTGTGGCCCACATTATTCTGAATTTATAGGAGAAAAGTAATTTTGTTTAAATAGCCAATGTACCAAAACATTTCGCTCCATTTATAAAAAGAACGTCATAACTCAAAAAATTGCATTTTATAGATAACGTATAAAAACAATTGATAATCTAACCTATTTTTATGTGTAAGATCGTCACAATTTTTACATCACAACATTACCGGGCAGATGGCAATAGTGTCGTTTTGCACCTCACCAAATCATCTGATGCGTTATGCGGAAGAACGACAGTTCTAACTTAATTCGCGAACGAGGGTTGTTGTTCTGGTCTTAATTTTATGGAAGATCGTCAATAATACGAAAAAATGTCGATAAGGTCCAACAAAGAGGAAAAGGGTGGAAGTACGTCATAAAATCGATTGGGTCGATTGAGAGTAAATAAATGTGAAATTTGTGTGCTGCAATTTTAGGGTAAGAAGGTCATATTGATATATAAGTCTATTTTCCATAAGAATACTTGTAATTTTTAATTACATTTTTTTGGTTACTGTGAATTAATTTTTAGTTTTGTCGTTTTTTTTTATAAATACAGTTGTTTTTTAATAAATTGTGTCATGTTTCCGATTTTTTTTCAAAAATAATACATATTTTCAGATATAACTCAATTAATTTAAGAAACGGATTAAACTAAAAGCCTGCTAATATTTGTAAAATTTTGATAAATTATTATACATATTTTTTTAAAATTTTTATTCAGGGTGGCAATATTTAATTGACCACTATTGCTATCTTGAAAACATGAAAACGGTAAGAGTTACAAGGTCGTTTTTTAGAAAAAAATTGCCTTTTTTAATGCCTTCCGGGTAGATTCTCAGTGGGGTTTCAAATTTACTTACTTTCTGTTTTTGAGATAGCAATATTGTTCAATTTGGGGTTTCCAGCTTGTTAAAAAAGGAAATTAGGTATTATTTTATTGATGTCTTTTTTTTGCGTCCGTAGTTGTATGTATTAAATTGATTTTAGAAATAAAGATGGGAGATCGTGGGAAGTTATTGGTAAAGTTGGCTTTAAACAAAAATGTAGAAGGTGATATCTGGAGAAAAGTAGAACTTGGGGGCAAATGTAGCGAGTCAATAGCAAGCAGTTCTGGTAATAGTGGGAACGACCTTGGAAGTAAGCATTGGCTTTTTCTGACATTCATTTTTTGTAGCAAAATTATTTTTGGGTATAAGGTTATTGTTATTAATTTGTCAAGTATACTGATACCTAACCTTATTTAAACGCTAAATCACAATTTAATTGTTACAACCATGTTAATAATTGTCCATTCTTGACAACATCAAAAAATCGTTTTGCAATAAAAACTATTCTTTATCTTTATGTACTTAAAGCTGTTTACGTTTTTTCTAGGCTGTCTAAAGGTTTCGTCCCTGATAAATACAAAACCTAATTCGCCGAACCATGAACTTATGCATCCAATACCGACCTGTTCTGATAACACTGGAATATATGATAAAAGTTAGTATCTTCCGCTTTTTTACAAAAAAAAAATCATGGTTTCTAAGTGTCTAACTGATAAACTTTCTGTTTATAATTTATTATTACTTAATTATTTTTTAGGCCACGTCAATCCATCGTCCTTTAATACATTCAACAACAATACCAATGATGGAAGTTCAGGTAGTGACTTTTCATCAACAACTTCAGAAGATATTACGACTGGGGAGTCCAATTATAGTCCGTCAGAAAGTGACGCTGAATCATCAACATCATCCGAATCGCAAGTTCCCTTATCATCTCTTGTTAGCAATGGATTAGATCAAGATAAAGAAGATGTCACAGAAATTAATAAGAATAAAAATCAAGAAAACGTAAGGCTGATAAATCAACCTGGAAGAAAAATTTGGCGAAAAAGTTAAAAGATCAAGGGAAAGCATACATATCGTCTACAACTAACAAACCAATGAAAGAAAGAACTATGGGTCCCCCGTGCAGAAGTACATGTAGGCTTAAATGCTACTTAAATATAACAGATGAAACAAGAGAACGGATTTTCAAAGAATACTGGGGTCTTGGAGATACTAATAAACAGCGCGACTTTATATCCTCCTGTATTGTTGGCATCAAACCCAAATATCAGTACCATGTACATGAAAATAAGCGTCGCGATAATAATGGATTTTATTTCACGTTAAATGAAACTAGAATTCGAGTCTGCAAAACATTTTTAAATCAACATTGAACATCACAGACAGACCAATTCGTACAGTTGTAGAAAAGCGCTCGGAATTTGGAATAGTAGCAAATGATCGTAGAGGAAAACATAAAAGCCACCGAAAACTTCATGACAACATTAGGGAAGAAATGAAACGCCACATAAATAGCATTCCTCGGATAGAAAGTCACTACACGAGAAGTCGCTCTAGTCGTGAATACATAGAAGGTGGTAAATCACTAGCTGATTTGTATCGCGATTATGTTGAGGAATGCAACCAAAAGAAAATCCCTTATGGAAAGTATCTTATTTATCACCAAGTTTTTCACAAGAACTTTAATATTTCTTTCTTTACGCCTAAAAAGGACCAATGTTCGTTGTGTGTTTCCTATGATAATGCCTCAGACACTCAAAAAGAAGAACTAAGTACTGAATATGAAAATCATATCATGGAAAAGGATTTGTCACGATTAGAAAAAAACAACGATAAAATAAGAATTAGCAACAACTATGTAGTCGCTGTATTTGATTTGCAAGCTGTTATGCCATGCCCCAAGGGAAATGTGTCCCTTTCTACTACAAATCTAAATTAAATGTTTTGAATTTTACCGTCTATGAAATGAAAGGAAACGCTAATTTAGACGAATGTTTCTGCTATGTCTGGGATGAGACAAATGGCAATCGAGGAGCAAATGAGATAGGATCTTGCTTGCTGAGCTATATAGAGCATACATCCAAAAATAGATCTGAATGCGATGATCTTGAACTGGTTTTTTACTCAGATAATTGCGTTGGCCAGCAGAAAAACAAGTACATAATTTCTATGTATATGTATGCATTAAAAATGTATCCTAATATTAGATCTATATGCCATAAATTCCTTGTAACAGGACATACGCAGAACGAGGGGGATTGTGCACATTCTGTGATTGAACGGCAAGTAAAGCGTTACTTAAAATCAAGCCCCATATACTTACCTAACGAGTACACAACTTTAATTCGAACTGCAAAAAAAAGTGGTAAGCCATTTCAAGTAAAGGAGCTATCTTTTAGGGATTTTTTCGATCTAAAAGATTTAAATGGAAGGATTGGAAATTTCGTTGGAGGCGACAAATTAAGCGATATCAGGGTTATAAAAATTGAAAAAAATTATCCATTTACAGTTTTTTATAAAACATCGTACTCACAGGCAGACTTTTTGGAAATGACTGTCAAAACAGTTCGCGGCAAGAGTAACATATCATTGACCCTTGAACCTGCATACAAATCTAAAATAAAAATTAGTGAACGTAAGCGGTCAGATCTTCAAGATTTACTGAAAGATGCAGGTATTCCCTCATGTTATGCAGATTTTTACAATAACCTTTAAGTGCCATTTACTGTTCTTGTTTTGTTAATATTTTTTGTAATTTCTTAATAAAAAAACAAATATTTTTTTGTTTATTTCAACTTTATTTTAGTGTCACATTATAAAAACCATTTAAATATTTTTTTTACAGGAAGTCACAATATAATATATGACATAAAAGTTAAAAAAAAAGCAAAAAAAATGCATATTTTTTTTAAAGAAGAAAGACATATGCAGTTATCAAGCATAAGTTTGTTATTCCAAGAGTAAATATTATACTACCAGTTAACTACAATACTTTTTGGCATTAAACCATAATAAAAGCGTTTAATTTGTCTGCAATGTTAAATTAATATGATAAAGTAAAAGAAACATTAATCTTTAAACCATTATATTGACAAATGTTGAATTTTGAGTTGTGTCGTTCTTCTATAAGTGTAACGATTTTGTTTCTTTTAGAATAAAATATTTCATAACTATTTAGATAATTGTCTCGAAAGTTGCCTCCTCTATTATTTTGACCAAATTGGGTAAACGAGGGTTTTTTGGGGCGCTAATTACGATTTTTTTTTCGGCAACGTTTCGTTTACGAGATATTCATCATCAAAGTTGAAAATCAAACTAACCTTATTTTCACTATATTCTCCCTTCTTTTTGTACACAATTCTTGATTTTTACACTAAAGTGGCACACAATATTTTACGAACACCTTTAAAAACCTTGTATTTTTATTTATTTTACACCTTTATTCCATTAAATTGTAAACTTTTAAGTTCAAAGGCAGCAGCCATATTTGTTTACAAAAACCCTAGTGTATACATGGTTGCCGCCACGTTGCAGCGTGTGAAAGTGGAGGTTTGCAATTAAATGGAAAAAAATGTAAAATAAATATTAAGACAAGTTTTAAAAAGTTGTTTGTGAAATATTATGTGCCAATTTAGTGTAAAAATCAAGAATTCTGTGCAAAAAGAAGGAGGAATAGTGTAAATAAGGTTAGTTTGTTTTTCAACGTTGATAATGAATATCTCAAAAACGAAACGTTGCTGACCAACAAAAGTTGCAGATTCATAACTAGCGCCGCAAAAAACCACCGTATACCAAATTTGGTCAAAATCGGAGTGGAGGCAACTTTCGAGACAATTACGACTATTTATGTTACTAATCAATATTTTTTAATAAACTAAAATTGCAAAAATAACCATAATTAGAACGATTTAAAAATTAATATTTTCAATAAATTTATATCTAATCGAAACTTCTAACATAAACATACGCCACTGGTCGAAACTGCTCCGTACAATGTTGCCCTGATCTTTCCTAATTTATCTTCTATCCTTTTTTCACTTACATGATTCTACTGATAATGTCTGGGACAAAACAAAGTGTCACTTATGAATGAAATATTAAGTATTTTCTTTCTTTCGTCTGAGATTATACCCCTTAATTCCAGAAATCTTTGTATTGAGTAGAAAGTCTAGTTCCATCTTGTGGGAACTTCTTGTATTAATTTGTTTTAAATTATTTGGATCCTGATTTTTTATTAACTCATCACTGGCATTAACACTTTGCTTAAACCAGGTGATAATTGCTTCCATTTTTTTAATTATTTTTTTAAAACGTCACAAGTTGCAATCGCTCGCTTAGCAACTAAATTAATTTGATGGGCGAAACAGTGAAGGTGTTCTTTCTTGCTGAACGTTGTTTCCACTGCTTTCGATATATTGGCAGCACCATATGTAATTATTGCAGTAACGTTTTCTTTCCTGACACCCCAATTCCCTAGGATCAAAAACAGAGTTTCTTCAATGTATTGGGCGGTATACCTTTCACTTAGTTCTGCTTCATCCAGGGTGACTGATTCCATTTCACACTCTTTGACAAAGTGCAATGTAATGCCCAAAAAACGTCTGGATTGCCTTGGTTCAGTCCATATGTCTGTTGTTAAGGTGAGTGATGAAACGTTTTGTATTCTTGCTCGGAAAAAGTTGGAAACTGCGTCATACTTCCTATCAATGAGTAAATTTACTGTTTTTCTTGAGAAAATTTTATAAAGGTGTTCGGTTAATTCCTTTCTTAAATTTTAAAACCTCTCATTTTCGACAATGGATATGGGCTGGTAATCTTTGCAGATCATATAAAGGATAGAATTTGTAATATTATTACTTTTTACTCTTGCATCACTGTATGACTTATTTGTTTATATGCCTCAATAATAGTTTTTTGTCCTTTATTAGAAGATATAGATAAATGGGAAAAACGTTTAGGTCTTTACCAAACTTTACATAACAAAGAAAGACACATCATAAAAATTTTTAGTATACCCTTAAGATTGTTTGTTTTTAAAACATTGTAACTTCTTTACCTTTGCAAAAAATATCGATGTTAGAAGGCAACATCAATGTTATCATCGATGTTTTCGATACCCGACCATCGATGGCAAAACATCGATCATCGATCAACCAACCATCGATGTTTTTAGACCATCGATGAACATCGCGCATCTCTAATTTAGACCAAAGAAGTCGTTATTAGTCATTGTTTGACTGACTGTTTGAGATGCAATTGTCAATTGACTACTTTGCAGTCCCAAAAAGTCATCATGTTTGTTAGTTCCTCCAAATATGTTTCATCAATATTATTTAAATGTTGATGAAAATATTCATCGAAAATACCAACGTTTGCCAAATAATCTTCAAAAGAAATATTACTTTAATTTTAAAAATTATCGTTACCTTAATCATTGGATGCCTTTTTAAAGAAATATTTTGTAAAATGTTAACCTTTGTCGTCTCATCACATTTAGGCACAGTTGTATAAGTATTAACAGAAGTTTGGGAAGACATCTTACCAAAAAATAGCACTATTACACGATCACAAACGCGAAACAACACACCATATCCCCCCCCTCCTAGTTTTTTTTTTGGGGGAGAAAGAAAAAAAGGAAAAAGGGAAGAAAAAGAAGAAAGAAGGAAAGAAAAAAGAAGAAAGAAAAGGAGGAAAGGAAAGAAGAGAGAGAAGCAACAGAAGGAAGAAAAAGAAGAAAAGAGAAAGAGAGGAGGATCGTTTAACGTGCACAGTATGGAGGAGCGGAGCGGGGAAGTGCGCGCACGCCTTTGCGCGGAACGACCACCGCGAACGCTTCGAGCGTAAGCGCGAAAAGGTGAACAAGGTCGTGGAGCGCAAAGGCGTGCGCAGTGCGGAGAAGTGGAGCGTAGCAGAGCAGGGGGAGCGCGCAGTGAACATCTTTGAGCGCCCTTCCCCCCGAAAGTAGTAATAGGAGGATTGCGCATGCGCAGAACAGTTATTTCTAAAGCTACGGTCTATCTACTGCGGAGTCCGCACGCGGAGTGCGCAATGCGGAGTCCGCTTAGATTGCTTTTATGTGTTTTAAATGCAGCTGTTCTATGTATCGCGGACTCCGCATGCACAACACAATCGTCCGTCGCGCACATGCGTCGCTGTTGGCCGTGGGGCAATTTCGACGACTCGTCCGCAGCGCAGCAGTTGTAAACATTCCGAAGATAGAAGCACGTGGTTTTCAGTTAAAATTGATATACTATAATGACAACTCAACAAAAAAATTTTTGTAAATTTTCAAAAGAGCAGGACGAAATTCTCATAGATAGCGTATCTCGACATCCTGCTCTATATGATGCCTCTCAAAAAACGTACAAAGATACTGTGGTGCGGGATAATATATGGCAGGAAATTTCTGAAATTATTAATAGAAGCGGTAAGTTATAATTTTTATATTATTTAGAAACATTCATATCGATGGTCGAGTTCAAAAATGTTGTAAGAACAAAAATGAATTTATAAGTTATATTATGAACTTTTAGATTTAAAAATTTGCCATTATTCTAATCTAAAAGTAATAAAACCGATTAGAAAATGGTTTTTAATATTTTACTTGTTACGTGTGTGCATAAAAAAGTTCTTGTATACCGGATGTTTCTCACAGGTGGTTCCTCCTTATAACTTTTTTAGCTTTTAAGATTAAAAAAAAAATAAATTTGGTATATAATTATTTGACATAATTGTGGATTAATTGATCCACTCACTTTTTTTCTATAATTTCCGGTTTAACCAGAAATGACTGCTACTTTCAAATTTTAAATGGCACCACCGGTATACAGGTTCATCCAAATTAAGTGTCCGCCATTGGTATCTTTGTTTTTGTTTAAAATACTAAATAGTTTTGATAATTAAAAAAGTTAAATTAAAATTAATAATTTTTTACGCTCTTTAAGACTAAAGATTAGAAAAACAATTGACAATCGGGCCCTTGAGTTATACAGCAAAATACCCTTTTTAAATAGAACACCCTGTATATTTTATCACCATTAGAAAGATCTTTCAAAATCCAAATCCAAATTCCAATCCAGAGTACCATGACTAAGCTAAAACGGTTTATTTTAAGTCAAGTAGCCGTGGAAAATGAAATTAATCGTCTTTTGTTTTTTACGACTTCTCAGGTCGAAATGAAAGTTTGCAAAATCCTATTTATGGTCAAAACTCATTTTTTTGAAATGGAACGAGGGTGGCTTGTTAGCATATCCTAAGAGAGCATTTTATTTCAAATAATTTTTAATTTCGGGAAAGTTTTGTATTCAAAAAGCATGTAATAAAATGATTCTTAACTAACCATTATGGGTACTAAATGATATCAATTTATGACAACATTAGGAATTTATTATTATGTGTTCTGTTGAAAAAGTCTTATTCAAAATACCGCCCATGTAGTATTAAATTATTCAGAATAAAGTGCTCTTTTAGGATATGCTAACGAGCTACCCTCGTTCCATTTGAAAAGAATAAATAGGATTTTGCAAACTTTGACTCCGCTCTGAGAGGTAGTAACAAATAAAAGACGATTAATATAATTTTTCCATGGCTACCTGACTTAAAATATACCGTTTTTGCTTTTATCATGGCACTTTTAATTGGAATTTTGAAAAATACATTTTTGTCAGAAGAAATGACAAAAAAGGTGCCATTGTATTCAGAATGTCATATTCTTCTATGTGTCGTTTGAAACCGTTTTGAACCACCAGTGAGAAACACCTGGTATAATTATATTTATGTTAGTGTATACAACCTACTTTTTCTGAAAAATACACTTACAACATTTGTGTACTAGACCATCGATATTTACATTTTTATTTTAAGTCTGTTCGATTTATTGATTTCTGTTGCCAATGAACCCTTCCTTGTCTGCTACAAAAATAATTTTTAAATTCCTCTCGTGTTCTAAATGCCTGTAAAGGCGCATTTCCCCAGTTTTATTTAAAGGTGCCATATTTTCAGTTGGAAGAGTTGTGACTGGTTCTTCTTCACTTGCAGCTCCAACACAGGTAGAGTGTCTTAACAAATTATGCAAGCAACAACACGCTATGATTAATAACTCAGCTGTATCTGGATTAATAGCAATAGGTGTAAAGAATATCCTAAAAGTTTGACACAAAATGCCAAAAGCATTTTCTACAGTTCTTCTTGCTCTACATAGTCTGTAATTGAAAATACGTTTCTGATTATCAGAACTTTGGTCTTTTGAATAAGGACGTAACAGATGTTTTGAAAGCGGAAATGCTTCATCCCCTATAATAACATGTGGCAAAACTGTATTACTGTCTGGCAAGGGTGCTTCCGCCGGAATACAATAATCTTCACTTGATAAAAACTCATAAAGCTTTGACTTCTTAAATATGCCACTGTCCCCTTCTTTTCCGTACGAACCCACATCCACACATATAAATTTATATTTAGCGTCAACTATTGCTAGCAACACAATCGAAAAATATGATTTATAATTAAAATACATCGAACCGGTATTGCTTGGACATACTATACGGCAATGTTTTCCATCTATTGCCCCACAACAATTAGGAAAATTCCATATTTCATTAAAGTCTTTAGCTACAGCTTTCATACTATCTGTTGTGGGAACTGGTAAATAAATAGGTACCAGTTTTTTGCATATTGCTGCTAGTACTTCTTTGACGATTAAACTTATGTGGTTATGTGAAATTCTATAAGCAAATGCTAATGAACGAAAAGACTCTCCTGTTGCCAGATATCTGAAAATAAAAAAATGTTCCATTTTAGCTCAAGACTGCAAAACAAGATGGAGAACTTTAAGAGATTTGTATAGAAGGAAACTTAAAGTAGTAACAAATAAACCAACTGGTTCCGCTGCAAGCAGCAAGGGATGGGAGTATTTTGATCAAATGGCATTTTTAAGAAGAGTTCCAAATGAAAAAGAGTAAGGTTTTTTTTAAAAAGGTGGCCCTAATAGAATGACAATTAATATAACTTTTTTTTATAGGTCTTTTACTAATGTTTCTGACATTGTGTCCCCGGCCTATGACCAACTTCATGAAAATGATCAAGAAAGTGTAAATAAAGAAACAGTATCTGCTGTAGATGAAAGTGAAATAAACAAGGAAAATACACAAGAAGAAAATAGTAATCAAAAAAGATCATTGGAAGAGCCTGATAATATACCAAAGAAAGGTGCAAAAAAGAAGAGATATAGTGACCGCGTTATTGCAGCTATTGAAAATAGAAGCAAAGAGAGAAATTTATTATTTCGGGAATTAATGTCAGCCCCATTAATCCCGCTACACCTGAAACGAATCCTATAATTACGTTTTACGTAATGACTTTTCCTCCAAACCTAGCAGTGGAGGCAAAAGCCAAAATTTGCCAAATCGTCACTGACTTAGAATACCGTGCAATTTCACAGTACCAGGAACCAAGCCATCCTTATCAGCAAAACACTATGCCCAGAGGCGACAATTATGAGACTCGGTCTAGTTTGGATGCTATGTCTGATGGGACAACTTTAAATAGCCCAGAAAGTGTTAATTTTCTTCTTGATCTTTAACATGTAACTGCATTTTTTTTAATAAATATTACCTTTTGATACAAATATTGCTTACTTACCTAAGAGTCAAAGCTAGCTTTTCATATGCACTTATTGGTTGTTGAACAAAGCTATTTGGCTGCTTTTCTATTAGAGGCGCTATGATATCGCAAACTTCCTGAAATTGTATTTTACTCAATCTAAAATATTCCTTAAACTTTTGTTCGTTTTGTTTTAAATGGTTTTCAATTAAAACTTTGAAGGTTCCTTCAGTTCTCCTCTTTTAAATAGGATACTAGCGTCACCTCTCTCATCTAATGTTGATAGCAGCGTAAAATCATCATCATCTTCCTCTTCTTCTAGTAACAAACATAGCACTGCTTTTTTCTTCTCCATAGCAAACACCTACATGTACAACACTCGAGACAAAACTAATAATGAAATTGTTATTAAATATAAAATAAATTGCACTGCGCAGTACGCATACTAAATAGACCACCCCATATATGCGGAGTCCGCAAGCGCACGTAGAAACGCGACGTACGCGTACTCCGCGTGCGGACTCCGCAGTAGATAGACCGTAGCTTAAAAGTTTAAGAGATGTGGTACTTAGGTTTTGTATAGTACTCTTAGTAACTTTAGCAGAGCAGGTTAACAATTTATTTTTATTTTTTTTTAATATTTCAACTTTTCCTATATATTATCATGAATAATGATAACAATAATTATTGGCTTGGACGATTTTTGCGTTTACAAGGAAATAATGTTGTGATTGTGGGAGGAAGATTTTTTCATCCACCTATACAGGTAAATGTTATTACCTCAACAACCCAAACAACTAGTGAACAACAAACAAATAGTGAAATTCCTCGTGTTCAAGAGGCTTTTCCAGCCGATGAAAATGGTGTATGTTCTACCGAAGAACGTGATTATTGTGGGGATGTGATAGCACCATAGTCATGCAGACCAAACGGATTTTTTAGTGTTTAGTGACTTGCAAATTAGTTTTAGAAGTTAGGTTTCCTGTGTTAAAAGATTTGAAGTAATGTGAATATAAAACGTTCAAGTTTTGAAACATTGGTTTATTTAAAAAATAAGGTAACTTTTAATTTATTAGTGTATAGAGACTTTAAGATTAATGTTAATAGCTAAATGTGATTCATGTTCATTTATGTTGATTTTTTTTAATGAACTGAATTAAAAATGATTTGGTTTTAACACATTCAAATATAGAATTATTTTAAATTTATATTGATTTTTAATTATTATAATGATGAATCCTAAGTTATAAAATCTTTTTTTTGTCTTTTGTCATATTTATCAATAAATTCTTTGTTTTTAATTTTTTATTTATTAATAAATGTATTAATGTGGATTTATGTTTCTTTTATTTTGATGCATTAACAATTTTTTTTCCTTTAAGTTAATGTGTATATTTTAATAAAATACATTCTTTAATAAAACACTGTATAGCTTAACTTATTAGTTAATAGATGAAACTTTGAGAAACAGTAAGTGGATATTTTATTATTATTTTTGTCTGTGCTAAAGGTAAAAAAATAAAAACACTAATAAGGTTAAGTTTCAAATTTTTATTTTTACTATTTTTCTATGTTAAAGGTAAAAATAAAGAACCCTAATATGGTTGAGTTTAAAATTTATAAGTGCACATTTTGTTAATACAGAAATACAGCTTAATAACGTGAATTATGACTTAATTTTTTAAATTACAATGGAGCAAATATTACATAGTTTTTATAAAATAATGTTTATTATAATGTGCGCATTTTATTAATACAAAAATATAGCTTAATAAAGTGAAATATGACCTAATTTTCTAAATTACAATGAAGCAAATATTACATATTTTTTTTTAAATAATGTTTTAATGTATACATTTTACTAAAATGAAAATACATCTTAATAAAGTAAATTATGACTTAGTTTTCTAAATTACAATGAAGCAAATATAACATTGCTGATGAATCTTCTTCTTCTTCCAAAGCTGATTTACCACTTTCACCTTCAATTGGGCTTACTCTATTTGTATCATTTGCTAGCAAATATCTAAATTTGATGATATTCATGTAACTGCCATTGTGAATAAAAATCCAATTCTCTAATATCCTCTTCATCTTCAATCAGCTCTTTATCACTTATTTTTTTTAAATAATATTTTCTTTTGCCATATTAATTAAAACAAATTAAAAAAAAAATAATATAATAATATGTTATGTTGATAAATTAGTGAAAGGAAGATAATGGTGATATTAAATAAAAAAAATTCGAACAGTTATGTTCCCAAACTATCTTCATCTTCATCAACTTCTAAATCTTCCAACTTAATAATTTCACCTGTTTCACAAATAAGGACTTGATCATATAAAATTCTACAAATTGGACATGACTCTTTTTTTGTAGACCATTCCCTAATACATAGATACAAAAGATACAATATTTGTTTTAGTTGGTTTTGTTTTAATCATTTCCAAACATATTGGACACTAATTTCCATTTTTTTTAACTGTATTTCTATTAATTGACTTATTGGATCTTTTTCTAGATGCTTTGAGCACATTGTGCACCATATAAATTTTAAACTGAGTCAAAATTTTGCTTCACACATGTTTTTATGTGCAAAAGTAAAATTCTTCAACAACAACAAAAACACAAACATATAAATGGACCATACTTCGACGGGAGGAAGGACCGAACAAATTCTATTAAAAACAGTAAAAAGATAATCTAACAAGAAGAACACATTACAATTTTAAAAGAAGCTGGTAACATTTACTACTCCCATGTGTCTAAAAAGGGCTCTGCTACCGCATTAATTATAAAGAATGAACTTCTTCAATGCCTAAACAAGTATGTTACTATTGGTTGAAAGGGAGGTATCATTCGGTTAATAGAAAATGATATTAAAAGATTACTTCAATGGTGCATCTCTCTGCTCCATGCCAATGAGCTCCCCTTAAAGCACTTATTATAAAGTTTAGATATCAAAGGACCTTACAGCTTTTCGGGACCAATGGGGCTCTTTTAAAACCGTGTCAAGATACGCCACTTTTAAAGTTTAGACCAATAAGGACGTCCCTTCCTCAACTCGAACCAGACGACTTAAGTACAGATCAGCAGTACTTATATAAGATTTGCATAGGTATTCAAAATGGAACTGTTACTCCTAATTTGGCAAAAAGAGATCCAGGAAAGATTTCTCATGCACGGTGGCTTACTACAGCGAACAGAGAGCTACGCCTTTATATCGCTAGTAAAAATCCTTCTCCCAATCTAGTTATTTTAACCGACTTTATCACAAAGGTCTACGCACCTGTTTGGTTCGAAATTAAAACAAATTTGCGATGGAGTAAGGCACCTATGGAAAGCTATTAATACCTTAAGAGGATTCCCGGATAACGTAAAAATTATAATTAAAAATGCATATTTTGCCCACCCCGAAAACCTACTTTTGGTAATGCTAAGCAATCTACGTCCACACATAAGAGAGTTTGCTGCAAGAAAAATTAAAAATGTACGATGCAAACTAACAACACATATTTTTTAGAGTACCATTTATTAATTTAGATGCTGAATAATACACAAACTTGATAGATTGGCAGAAAAATGTGATCACTGAACCACCATTAACGTTTAATATAACAAACGAAGCTTAACATAATTTTAAGACAGAAAAAGGAGCTCTAAATTTTAAAAATTTTCCGTGTCACAAACAAGCGGTGTGTCAAATTAGTCACTGAAGCTTCCACAAAAGTTTGCGGAGACTCTTCCAGAGACGGATATTTAAAAGTAAAATTAAAGGGCCGAAAAATTTTACCAACATTTGACAAGAATTCGCTATATTTTGAAAAGAGCAATAAAACATAAATTACTATGAAAGAGAAGGGCGGGAAGGTCCATAAATGGGAGGAACTCTAGGTGCAGATACCTTCACGTGGCGAGTTCTGCGTTAATTTAGCGATATATAATTTCGCTCTTAATTACAAATTTCTCTTAGTTAATAAATATTGCTAAATTAAGCGAAATTCTGCACAAAATTAAAAAACAAAACATTCCTTTAAATTTTCGCCTGCGTTAGGGACCGTGAAGCTGATAAAAAATTATTTATTTTGGTCCAGTTTTTCTTGCAGTACTGAGTATCTCTTAAAAAAAACTTTTTAAGAAGCGGCACAACATTTTTGGAAAAAGAAATTGGCCCTTAAAATGGCCCATGGGCCCGGTTAAAATTTATCCAAAAATTCTATTTTTTTTAAGGAACTTTGAAGATATCAACAGACCACTTTTTTAGGTAAGCGCATTTACTTTTAAAACTTTTTTTTAAAATCGGGGTCACGGGCCAATTTTTTGAGACTCGCCACTTCATCAGCTGCTAATTTTTTAAATTTTCAATTTTTTAATTTTTTATTCTGTATTTTCGTAATGTTAATAAATAACTCATAAAAAAATTGATTGCAAATATATTAATTGCCTTTTTTTACGGGACTACAAAAATCACCTAAAATTCATGCCTCTGCACTAGAATACCCCCTTAAAACAATTTTTAATTTTAATTAGTAAACCTTTAGAATTTTTCGTTAACTCTATAGATAAATTTTATAACAGATAAGGTACAACTGCAGACAAAAGTTTAAGTAAATTTGTTTTTGCTGCCATCTTCTCTAAAATAACTGATGGAGCAGGGGAATTTTTATTGTGTAGACCAGATTTAAATATTTGGCCAGAAGTTAGGCAAGTCCTAATAAATAAATTTGGCGACAAAAAAATATTTTTCTGCCCAAAATAAGAACGAAAACATAAAATACTTTTTAGAAGGAATAAAATTCGCGAAAATAATAAATTTAAATATAAACGCCGATCCTAGCTTAGGTGAAGGTACTAAACTCTCGTTAATTGATCAGAATGAAGTAACCGCTGTAACGGTTGTTATGTCAAATACAAGCGCGGAACTAAGAACCGTTCTGATGCTAGCAAACCCTAATAACATCGAAGAAGCAACCTCATTGGTAATCAATCATTCCCTTATGGAACAACAAATTTTATTAAGACAACGTTTGCAACCTCACCCACCTAAACTTCTCAGGAAAAACCGATATTAATTTAATAATAAACCACAATTCTTTTTACCACAACCAAAAACATGTAACCATAACTTCATTAGAACTAGCCAAGTACCCAGCAATTTTACTCCAGTCGAAAACCATCAAAGTTCCCGAATCTACCTATTAATGTAAAACTTATTCAAATACATTTTCCAACGAATTAGAGTTGATACAAACTAGTATTTTTTGAGAACAGGTATCGGACGTAACAGGTTCAGGAAAATACCAGTTCCAAATACCTGTTATTTTTATACCTGTTATCTACTCATAATATGCATATTACGAATAATGAAATAATATACCTAATAATAAGGCAAGGCAGCGGCAGTACTACGCAAAATATGTATCGATAGGCGACGGCGTCGGCACGTATTATCAAAGACAAAGGTGTATGGCAATCGGTAAATCCTTTGAAGAGATTGATTTGTAGCTTTTTTATCTGCGTGACTCGATATGGCGACGGATCTCGCTATTTCTTTCCCATATCTCATTACATTTGATTTTATATTTTGGTACCATTTTTCTTATTTGACATTTTGTCTACTTTAAATGTATGCAAGACCATTTTATTTATACTATCAACCGTAGTAAGAAATAAATTTTTGATCTTTTTCACGCAATGAGTAAAAAGATGAGTTTTATTTGAATTTTTTTTATATTATTGATAATGAAAAACAGGTGGCAAAATGCGATTTATGCCATGCGTTTTTATGTTTTAAATCATCGATATCAAATTTAAAAAAACAGTTGCAAATAAAACATCCAACCATTAATTTTAATGTCTCAGAAAAATCAAAAAATTATACCAGTTGTGCTTTGCTTCTATTTCTGATCACATGAAAAACATTAATATTATTTGTAGAGCTTAACAAGTTTTTTTATGAGAAAGATATAGCCGGAGAGCTGGCTACGAAAAAGTGAACTGATAAGGTGTAGTCACGAATTTTGTATAAAACGTCTCCTTGGTACCTTATAAGTACGTAGCGTTGCCGTCAGGGAAAGCTCTCCGGGGCGGGAGGCGTGGGTGGGCGGTCAAAGTCGTAAATTATAATAAGAAAAATGATAAGGTGTAGTCCTGATATTTGGTAGAGTTATAGTTTTTACCTATAGGAACCGAGGAAAAATATTGTCAGAAGTCTAGGTCGGGGCTTAAAGACCGTCAGAAGTCGACAAAGTTGTAAAAAAATTGTTGAAATTTAAACCACAAGGTGCAGTTCTGACAATTGGATTTTACATTATTTATAGCTTACTGAACCTGTATATAAATTGTCAGAAGTCTAAATAATGGCTAAGTACATAAAAATCGATATTATGGCCGAAAGTCGCTAAAGCGGCTGTCGCGACGGATAGCAATCATTCGAAGTTTGTTTTAAATTTAAATAACAAGGTGCAGTTCTGACAATAGGGTCCTTGCACGCAAAATAAATGTTTATAATTTCTATGTAGTTCGATTAAATATGGGTCTAAAATTGCGTGTGTAAATTAGTATACTGATAAATAAAGTAACTTCTGAGATATTTCAAAAATAAAAGTACTAAAAATTCAAATTTTCTAAAACGATTCTGATTGGATAGCGTCATCACTAGGTAATAATTTGCCAAATCTCCAACTTAATTGTACTGTTTGAGAGAAGCCTTCTGTGTTGCCAAGTGTTGATTATATACCTTGTATGAAATGTACTATTTCCCATTTACAAATCCCAAATGTCAGGTATAATCCCATTATTTCATCATTTTACCTAACTAATATTATATTTATTACTTTGCGTACCTATAACAATATTAATAGTCCTTATGATAATAAAAAAGTTTTATAACTAAATATTTAAACCTAGCAGGCATCGATACTTGAAATTTACATTACTCGTCTGGCAACACTGCGGCTGTCATAAAGTTAGGTTAGTTGTTTGTTGTCTTAATTTTGTTTAGTTCTATTTGTGATTTTGTTCTTGTTGTTTGGAAGTGATTTGCTGACGTTTTATTTTATTATTTGTTTATTTTTTATACAATAAACTCTGCAGAATGACTGAGGTTGGATTCACTAAAGCTGATTCTAAAAATTTGCCAGTATGTGATGGAATAATGATTGCAAATTTTTTTCTGAAAGCGATCTTTTCAACGCTGCTGAAATCAGAGGTGTTAAAACTGATAGGTAAGTTCTTACCTAATATACTATTTGAGGAGCATGATACTTCAGGAGTTCATCAAATTTATATCCTAATTTTATTTTTCAAAACAGAATTCAAGAAGGTTGTAACTATTTTCAATGAAATCATTTTTTGTTTGCAGTTCAGGTCGGAAAACTATGGGGACTCAGCGGTAGGATATGTCCAGCTTAAGCGAGAGGGAACATGTGCATACAAAAATGTAAAGTGTGTCCGAGCATAAAGTAAGGTCTAAGCAGTACAATGTAACTGTTACTATTAATGAACAAGAAGAGAAAGTTACTAGCTTTTTGTGCCATGACTGTCCTGCCTCATCAGGTAATTTATAATCTGTTAATACTACAAAATGGTAATAATTAAGTATTTCAAGTACACAATTAAGGTTTAAACATCTTTTAACTTTGATCGATGGAAACAAAATTAATTTTTTTGGGATTTTTTTGTATTACAGGTGGCTGTAAACATGCTGAGCCTTTCTTATGTGGATTCATAGGCGAAGTGAAGAACCATCTCCAACAGAAGTGGACTGTTACTGGAAAAAGTCAAAACTTTCTGGTGTCGGAACTAGTCTTAAGTACATAACAGTAGAAGACTTTGGAGCTCTCCAACTAAAGATTAGCCTCTTTCTCCTGCGGGGAGCTTTTTGGAAAGGGTGATAAAAATGCAACAGCTAACAACTCCTCTATGCAGTTATTAAAATATTTTGAGAAGAAAAATCACTCAATGATCTTAGCATACATACATTGTTGATTAAATTTTAAGAACTGGAGGAAAAACTTGCAATGAATTTTACGATTTTTGCAAAACCAGATGACCAGTGAAGATTGTGAAGCAGCATGTAATGCCACAACAGAACAAAGCAGTTCAAAATTATGGCATGAACTTCGTTATGGGAGAATAACTGCTTCAAAAATTTCTATGAAGCAGCCCGTTGCAAGACATCAGCAGGTTCTTTGGTTGAATCTCTAACGGGGGTTACAAGTGAGAGAAACTGTAGCCATGACCAGAGGAAAAATTTTGGAAAAAAGTGTTGGAAATCCTGGAGAAAGAAATAAAAATGAAATTAAAATCAACAGGACTACTATTATCACCAAAATATCCATTTTTAGGAGCTTCTCCGGATGCAATTTGCGAAGAATTTGTAATAGAAATAAAATGTCCGGCTAGTGCAAAAACAATTAAAAATTATATTAATGATAGTAATATTACAAATAAATTTAAAGCCCAAACAGCTACAGATGCATATTTTTGGAAAAAAAAAGGAATATTTTGTGTAGCTGATCCAGGGTTTGAAGTAAATAAAAAAATTTCTGTCTATTATATTGACTATGATGAAGAATATATTAGTCATATGATAGATTCTGCCCAGATATTTTGGGAAAATAATATTTTTTAAATGTTAATAAAAGGTTTGCAGTAAAATGATTGTTTTAATTTGGCCCATTGTTATTATTTGGGGCACGTACTTAGTTCAAGTAAGAGTAATTTAGCCTTGTTCGTAGAATAAATGGAGATAGTTTGTGATTTTTTCAGATTTTAATTGGCAGTTGACATGGTTTGACAGGCTGTCATTCAAAATATAACCAATAAATGTTCAGAAATAAATCACAAACTGTCACGGATTGATTCTGCGAACAACCCTTGAATGAAACAAATTTGGGTTGATAGGGGGCCGCTACCCTTCAGCCAGACCTTCACTTTTATGTTTACGGGTTCTTCAAGTACAATTACACTAATATTCAAAGTGCATTATGAACCTACTCAAAATTGTTCACCATCTCTTGGACTAGTAGGAGAGCTCGTGGAACAATTCTAAATAGCTTCTTGGGGCACTTTGAAAATTTGTGAAATTTTCCTTGAATGAACCCTAAACATCAGTGATTAATTGCCGTTTCGGTTTATTGAATTAAACCATCATCAGAATATCTAAAATTATTTTCTATTATTGTATTTATCTAAAATAATGAGTTTAATAAAAGTATTATATGTATATAATTTTTTAAAATAAACACTTATCAACTATATTGTAAGAATTACAAGCACAAGATAACATTTCTATTCTATGTGCTTGTAATTCTTATAATATAGTTGGTAAGTGTTAATTTTAAAATTATATACATATAATGATTTTATTAAACTCATTATTTTAGATAAATACAATAATAGAAAATAATTTTAGATATTCTGATGATGGTTTAATTCAATAAACCGAAATAATTAATCACTGATTTTCATTTAAAAAAATGACTGAAAAAACCAAAAAGTAAACAATAAAGTTTAATTATTACAAACGGTCAAGAAAACAAACCAATTTGATCTTACCTGTTATGCGGAACATCGTTTCTTGATACCAAATGTCAGACAATCACTATTTATTTTATCAATGAATCTTGAATATTTATGAGTCCACAACATATGTAACAACATGATCTGTTAAAGGAATCAGCTTTAAATGAATACATGCATGAGGTTTCAAAAAATTTGTATTCTCTTAAACGACGAATAACTCTTTCTATATGAATTCGCAGACTCGCTATACATTTGGTTTGAAGCACCTCTTCTTTCGACATCTTACTGTCAGAAGTTACACTTGGAGGTCGCACTAAAACACACTTTTTTCCACACAGAAGCTTGTCTATATTTTTAAAACCCCTGTCTGCCATTACTACTGTTCCAGGTCTTAATATATCCAGATATCCACAGGTCTCAACAATAGTTTGATCAGTAGTTCTCCTCCATACCCTTTCGAAATAAAATTAATAATCCCATCTGGTGTAGATGAAATCAAATATTTAAGGGTATTTGCTTTTTATACTCCGACCATGTCAATGCTTGTTTCACTGAATCTGATGGTTTCATAATTTCAATTTCCAAACACCCATTATGCTTTCTACTTTTGCATATCTACCCCTGAAGGCTTTTGGAAGTCGACTTTTAATTTTTCTGACTGGGCCAGGAATAAGCTCCTTCATAGAGGGTTATTAAAGGGACCGCATTCTTGAAGATTCGAGTAACAGTACTCTCGCTCACACCAAAATCATCAGCTAGTTCGGCAAATGTATGCGCAGTCCTAATTTTCTTTAATGTTACATATATATCGATTCTCTTAAGTGCCGTATGATCCTCAATGTCTGACAGTATCCAAATTGGATTCTTTGAAATACCAAGATATCTTTTGGGATTTAAATTGATATTCCTAATCGTTAACTTCTGTTGAAGATCTGCAATGTTTTGAGGATCTTCAAGTTCTTCTTCATTACTCGAAGATGGTCAAATTCCTGCCCTGAATGTTTTGTTGCTGAGGTTGTCGATGACATTGTTTCAGAAGAATACATCCTAGGGAACAAAGTCTTCTTGAGAGTGAAGGCAGGTGGTAAGATTTCTGGGATCTTTACAGGTGAACATGACTGATGAGTCACTTCATGTGAAGTTTGTACATATTTACTACGGTAATGTGGTTTTGCAGTTATTCCAATATCTTTAAATTTTAAATCATGCAAATGTTCAAATGTGCTTGGAGAATCTTCACAAACTTCAAATTTTGCTTTTTACTTGGCCTAGTCTCCATAACACCAACAGTTTCAGCAGTTAATGCAAGATTTAAATGTGGTATTACATTTCTCTTCATCTTCTTTGAACCACCTGTCATTTTCCACTTCATATAGTTTTCCATGTCAGAAGGCAACTGTAACAAAACATAAGTATTATATAAACATATCTTCACCTATTATTCTGACGATTATTATTGAAATTTTAAAATTTTAGGTATGTATATGCTTCAAAAAACTTGAAATACCTATTTGATTTGTGAGATGAGAAATGAACTCTGTAAAAATCTCTGCTCGTATTACTGTCATAAAACTGATAAAGAATACTTACATCAAAGTGATCTTCACAAACAAACAAACTAGATGTTGAAGATAACCTTTCAGGATCACGTCCCCTGCTTGAAGCCATAGATTCCTTAAAGCCTTATCAGATGGAACTTGAACAAAAGTCTTTCCAGGCATATTAATAGACGTATTTTTGCAATGAGTAATTATACACCAACGGTAAACTTTACTCATTTTGAGACACAACCGTAAAAACAATACAAATCACACAGAACAAGAGCACAATAAAATGAAAACAAATATTGCAAAAACGAGGTTATAAAACCGCCCAGTTCAATGCGTACATCTAGTGTACATCTCCACTGTGTCATTGTACCAATGCCAAAAATTGTACTACTAGGCTATTTGGCAACGCAGACATTTTACCTATAAATGACGTCATTTATAAGTAACCTAACAGAAAGCGTTTTCGCGGGACCTTTGAATTTCGAAGTTATTAAATCGAAATATCGGCAAAAAGCGAATTAAAGAAAAACGAAGTAGTAGGTTTTGAAGAACGGTCTATAATAGTGCAAACGACATCATTAAAAAATGTGCAAGTGACCCTTATTGCATTTTTATATTATTTATGGCTTACTGAACCTGTATATAAATTGTCAGAAGTCTAAATAATGGCTAATTACAAAAAAATTGATAATATGGCCGAAAATTGCAATATTTCGAAGCTTGTTTCAAATTTAAATAATAAATAATTTTCGTTATACCCACCCTACAGATATCGTATAAAAACATGTCAATTTGACAAAAGTATGCTTTTAGTGATCTATCAGGTCTGAAAAAATATTGGGGAAAATAGCTTTTCAACCAGAATAACCATGACCGCCCTTTCTGGCCGATTCCCGTGGGGCCAGAGAGGGCGGTTAAGAGTTCTGGTTTGTTAAAAGCAGCTTTTATTTTCTTCTTATTAATTTTGAGATAATTACCCATAGTCTCTTATCATTTATTATTTAATATCATACCTGGATGCAACTTTTTTGCATGTTTCTTAAATTAAACATAGTACTAAAGCTTTTGACACATAGAACACGTGAAGATACCCATTTTTTAAATAGCTTTAAGACATAAAACATAAATAAACATGAAAAACAACATACATACAAATGCTGTGACCTTTCACAATGACGCAACCTACAAATAAAATTTCCCGCCAGTACTTCTGGCCGACTTCGGCTGATCCCGTAAATCGTTCGTGATTTGGAATTTTGTGAGGTGCTGGCTGCAAGGGCTTGTTGACCGTTGGGGTTCAAATAGGAGGCAAGCGTCAGTCCGAGTGTAGATGTTGTTTAGTACCCATCGTTTCTCAGTGAAAGATTTTGAGTGTATTTCTTATTATTAATAATTCTATTCTATAATATATAAAAGCGAAAAATGGCCTCTGAGCCATTTTGTGTATTTGAATGCAACAGCATGGGTGATAAAGTTCTATTATTCACTCAAGAAAAGTTAAAAAAGTGTCGTGAAATATTAGTTATTC
This sequence comes from Listronotus oregonensis, assembly GCA_019359885.1. Classification (NCBI taxonomy): domain Eukaryota; kingdom Metazoa; phylum Arthropoda; class Insecta; order Coleoptera; family Curculionidae; genus Listronotus; species Listronotus oregonensis. The sequence goes on from JAHBCN010002347.1 coordinate 61,388, forward strand.
GTGTCGCTTTAAAATTAAAATATAACGACATTAATTTGCCAGATACTGTGACAGAGGCTCATGGCTACCATTCGAAATGCTGTAAGGATTTTTAGCTTTGCCGAAAAATATATCTCAAAATATAATGCATTGACATCTTCGGAGACTCTTTCTACTTCACGAAGTGATGAAGCAGGTAAATAAAGAATAGCTATTATTAAATTATGAGAAGCGTATATGTCTATCCGTATATGACAGCATGCGCGTATATGGGAGGAATACTCTACATATATTAGCATATAGCAATCTTGTTCATATATATATATATATATATATATATATATATATATATATATTATATATATATATATATATATATATATATATATATATATATATATATATTTTTATATATCAGATTGATGTTCTGTGAGTGTAGGTATACGAGATGGATACTGTGCGTGAGGCTTCTCAACGTGCTCTTGAAAAGTGAAATTTGAAATGAGAGGAAAATTGGCAACGCAGGGCTTCGTATAGACGCATTTTCAAGCAGTTACATTGTTCGTAGAAATTTTGGTGTACTATAGGGCGGCTAGCTGAAAAAGGAAAGTTTAGTCAGGTAGCTGGGCTCCGCGCTAATCCGGTTAAAATGTGTCTAAACGAAGCCTCCAGCGTTGCCAATTTTCTCACTTATCTCAGCTTTTACTTTTCAAGGCGCGCCCTGATGCGACTTTACCTCCCGAACTGTCAAATTGAACGAGTTTTGTTTGAAATTTAATTTTAATTATGTAATTGCATTTTAGTTAAACTATCATAATCTTTATAAATATTTTTTTAATATCAACAAAGCCAAGTGAAAATATTTCACACGAATCGATGGATGTACCATGGACAGATATTCATACGGATGCCTCAGAGCCAGCGCGTGCGGCGCAATTAGGTAAATAATACATTTATTTATGTAACGCACGAACGATTTTCGCGTTGATTTGAACGATTTTTTTTTAATTTGATTTAAATTATTTATTTGCATTTTAGTTAAACTAATGCTTCATAAAAATTTATAAATATTTATAAATATTTTTTTAACATCAACAGTGCCAAGTGAAAATAATTCACACGAATCGATGGATGTATCACTGACAGCTACTCAAACTTTTTAACCGTATCTGCGGGCGATAAAATTTTCCGACTGTATTTTGAAACATATTAATTGAATTGTATTTTTTTAACAATTTGGATCCATTAATTGCATTAATTTATTTATTAATAATAAAATGAGATTTATTCTTTGACTAATATATCCAAACTTCTTGTAAACAGAGTCAACCGAAAAGATGCCGAGGAAGCGATGGACTTTTCACTAACCGACCAACCACAGGACAGCGATACTGCAGACAATGAAAAGATTTTTTTTTTTTGCGACAAGGCTCAGTACGAAAAAATGTAAAATTACCGATCTACAGTTCGACAAAAATCAAGTTAGTAAGTGATATTGCGAAGAATGCTCATGGTCTCGATGATAAAGCTATGCTACAAAAAATAGATCATTTACCAGACGACGCAACGATTTATTATCATAACGGTTGCAAGACATTATATGTAAAAAGGTTCATAAACAAACCGCAAACATTTGTAAGTGAATGGCACCTCAGTAGGCAATTTCATGAAATAGCGTTCAAAGAATTATTGCTTTTATAGAAAAGGAAGTGCTTAAACATAAAAAAGCATTTTTTTGCACTTCATAACTGACATGTTTAATAGTATTTTGGAAAAGTTATATTTGGAAATTTACGATTCTTTTGATACCTGTAACAGATCAGCGCATGTTGGAAAAATTAAAACAGCATTTTGAAGATAAAATTTCAGTTGTTTTAATGCACAATAAAAAAATAATATCTCCTCGAGAAAAACAGCGATCACTGAAGACATTTTTACGGATTTGCAAGATGCTGCAGATATACAACGCGCTGCTTTAATATTGCGCAAACAAATTTTGAAGATTACAAAAAACCATTGCCTAATGATATGAAATTAAATGATTTGATTGCTGGGGAGTGTGACGTACCCGTACAGTTATCGTCTTTTTACAATCTGTTATTTGCGGCCCAGACAAGCGTACGAGAAATAGCTCGAATTGTTTGCGTAAAATTAATTCTATTTCTCAAGATGTTATATACGCAACTCATCATGGGAAAATAAAAACTGGAAAACACATTACTCTAGCAATGGTACTGAAAAGTATTACAAGTAGCAGGAAAGTTATCGATATTATAAATAGATTCGGGCACTGTTGCAGTTACAATGTCGCCGAAGAATTAGAAACTGAAGTAACGCACTCCTTATGCAAAAATCAAGGGGTGTCCAGAAGACACAATATTATCTCTAAATATTGCACGGGTATCGCCTTTGATAATTACGATAGATTTGTTGAGACTTGCAACGGTAAGGACACGCTTCACGATACGGTAGGAATTTTATTTCAAAATATTATTCCTGGAGATAGCACTCCTATTTTTGAAAGTCATAATAGCAATAACAATGATAATGTATATCCTATTGTCAAAAGAAGAAGAACGCTGGATGTCATCGCTGCCGAATTACCAGCCTACACTAAAAAGCCGAAATTACTTGAAAATTTATTGCCGGTCGACAGTGAGTTACGCATGATTAACTCAAGCAAATTTGAAGCAATGACGAAGCTAGATATTTTGTGGTTATTCACACATTACTCTAAAATTCCAGGACACCAATGTGGGTAGGATTTAATAGTAAAATTATCGAAGATAATAGTATGAAACAAAAATTTCATATTTGACACCGATAAATGCATCACCGACTGATAATTCAGTCGTTTACGAAACCATGAGGCAAAGTCAGCAGATTGCACAAAATGTCAACAAGCATCCATTCAAGTGACATATGATTTGGCTATTGCAAAAATAGCAATGCAAATTCAATCGGCGGAAAAACCTATCTTTGATAATTTGTTCATCCACATGGGCGACTTTCACATAATGCTCGCATATTTTAAGGAGTCGGAAAATTTATTGATGAATGTGGTCTTACACATATGATGGTTGAAAGCGAGCTTTTAGCAGTGGCTCTGTGAATGGATTTATAAGTGGAAAGCACTTTAATAGGTGTAAACGTTTACACCCAATAGTATCCTTAGGCCTCCAAATTCTGCACGTGGAACAATTTGTAATTGATTGTGATATAGACTTGTGTGACGATGTAACCGAAGAATTAGTGAAGTTTCAATCTGAAAAATCGTCAACCAATACACTTGACAATGAAGTGATTTCTGAAATAGTATTAAAGTATTTGAAATATAAAAAAGATACAAAAAATGGAAAATATGGAAAAACAGCTCAGTATATATGATGTACATAGATTTTATAAATTATTATTTCATGCTGACAAGAAGTATCAGAATGGGCGATTTAGAACTTTATAAATACGTAATTCAAAATCAGCAATGTTTTTTTATTTTTAATCAAATAAATTACGCAAGATGGTTACAAAAATATTACGATAATTTGCTACAAATTGAAGAAACGCATCCCGATTTAGCAGAAGATTTTAAGAAAGGAATGTTTGGTGTTAAACGTACTGATAAAGTTTTTTCGAGGGTGCCAGTGGACTTAACATTGGAGCAAACAATTAATGCCGAAGCTGCTCGGAAGCTCACTGGTGTATCACATTTTACCAATTTATATCAGCACGACAGCGCTGGTCTAAAAGCCACGGTATAAGATCACCGATTATATCTCATATTATGGATATATGTGGGTTAAAAAGCTCAAGACATTACAGCTCAGTTAGAAAAACATCAAATAAAAAAGATAATGTACAGTTAAGAGCTTTTATAGAAGTGTTACGTAATAATATGAATCCGTTTGATAGCAAGAAACTAACTCATGACAAATTATATAATATCAGTACAGGGCGTTGTGCCTCTGACAGTGTCGCTGATTTTCTATTGAATGCTGAAGAAATTGGTGAATTACAAAGAAAATAATTTATTACTAAATGTGCCAAAGATATTAATAGTTTCGAGGAATCTTTCAAGAAAAACAAAATTTTTAACTTCTCAAGCAGTCATGAAAAGAAAAAAATTCAACTAGCTAATAAAACTCAAGAAGTTCGGATGCAACGAATTTTTTAGAAGTGACGAATATATTCGCCAGCCGCCTATATACCACTGCAAAAACTCCCGTCCGTGTGGCACGAAACCACCTTATAAGTCCCTATAATTTTACTTTTAGATAAACTTAAATAGTGCATTTAATTTCGTGGGTCTAATTCTAATAACCCATGTGGCGCCAGGCCCTCTGGACTATCTGAATAAATGGCGCCAAGATTCAACCATTTCAGGTACCATTGGTTTGCAATTGATTACAGTTTTTAAAAATAAGGGTAAAAGCATTAAATGAGGAGTGAAAAAATGTTGTATTTTTTTAAAAATATTTTAAATGGTCCAGTTATAAATAAGTCCATATAATTTTATTTTAGATAAACTTGAAGAGTGTATTCCATTTCGTCAGTCTAATCTTAATTACCCATATCTAGAGTTTTTTCAAATTTCACTTTTTTTTGGCGCCAATCCATATAGAGAAATCCCTCGGATATGTAGAAATACACTATAATTTTCCTTTAATAATTTGGCGCCATAAATGTTGATATTCTAATAACATAAGTGCAGCACGTAAGAATTTATAAGCTGCGGGTGGTAAACAAAAAATTCGACCCCCACAATAATACCATTTCCGAAGCAGGGTGGTCTATTACCTTTGTTGAATGATAATATTTCAGTGCATGTATTTGCAATGTCAAGATTTCCATAATTCTTTGTCTTTTTACCCTTCTTTGGTTGTCATTGGTTCGTTACGAGTTGTGGATGAAGCTAAAATTGGTTATTGGTTTGTTGCGGGTTATGTGGGTGGTGCTAAAAATTTAAAAAATGAATAATTTTAGTAGACACTATTGCAGTGTGAAGCTATCTTTTTTCAACGCCAAGAATTTTTTGATAATTTTTAAAATGAACTTTCAAGCAATCAATGAAGTTAAAGAAAAATCACCAAGTCGAAACTCATCCGTGTTCTCCGATAAAACCGGCGATGCGGGTAATTGGACCTACGAAATTCATGAAATTAAAGGAGACGACAATATTCAGGAACTTGATCAAATTTTGGGAGGAGACGAAGTCTTTGACGAACCAATAGACGGACCATTAGGAGACGACAATATTCAGAAACTTAAAAAAATATAGGAGGAGATGAAATCTTTGACGAACCAATAGACCAAGTGTTATAAATAAGTTCCTATAATTTTATTTCTAAATAAACTTAAATGGTGTATTTAATTTCGTAGATCTAATTATAATAGCCCATGTGGCGCCAGACCTTCTGGACTATCTGAGTAAGTGGCGCCAAGATTCAACCATTTAAGGCACCATTGGTTTAAAATTTATTATAGTTTTTAAAAACCAATCTTGTCGTATAGTGTCCACTGTCCAACACTGCAATAGCTGTTTGGTCTGGTAATGTAGACAAAAAATAAACGTATTTTTGCTTCTGTATTGTAGCCATTGGTGGCAGATATTTATCATTTTGAGTTGTGTTGACTGGTGGTCATTTTTAATTATCATTAGTGCACATTCGAAGAGAGAAATATGAAAGATGTTTTAGGAAATACATCAACCGTGAGTGATATCAATGATGGGAGCAGAATAAGAAAAAGGGCTGAGAAAAAGCAAATAATAAGGAAACGTGGAAGGTAATTTTATTTATTTAGGTTACGTATTATACGAACTAGTTAATTTTATGTTAGACTAGAAAAAGGTAGCTTATTCGGAGAACTGTACTGTACGAAGGTTTTTGTTACAGAGAGACCCAGATCCGAATTTAACAAAATTCAAGCGACCGTGTTTACATGATAATAAAACTGATCAGTGCAAAAGAGTCAAAATATCAGACATTAGGGTAATAAGAAGTAAATTGTATGACGTTCCAGATAAAAGCGTGCAAGATATGAAACTTTGCCACATGATAAGTGTTTCTACTGCTGTAAGGAAAAGACCTGTAAAGAACAATCCTCGACAACGAACAACGGCAGTTAAAGTTTGCAAAACCTTTTTTAAGGCAGCAGTGGGCGTTAAAAATTAAAGATTGTTTACTTTGTGCAAAATTATTGATTCAGGGCAGTATTCCAAAGAAAATTGTGGGGGAGACCATGTTTCGCGAAAAAGTTTGTCCAAGCGGGAGAAGGTGTACTGTGTAGTTTATTTACCGGCCCATTAAAATATTAGAAAATTACAACAAATTTATAACAGGTTGAAAATCAGTACCAAGTAAAATATTTAATGTTTAGAAAAGTTTTTCTTACTAAATTCAACATTGGTTTTTTGTCTCCGGGTTTCGATACCTGTTCCCAATGAACGCGGCTTAAACATCTGGTTAGATCAGGAAAAGACTAGGCAAAAAAGTACCTATATGACAAAATATTAAGTTCATACAAAAAGAGCCAAGGCCTTTTACGATCTTTCCGAACAAGAGCCAGATAATTCATTGACGTTTTGTTTCGACCTGCAGTAGGTACAACCTTTACCACGCACTCCTATATCTGATGCGTTCTATTCACAACAAATAAGTCTACTCTTTTGGCTGTGTTGCCATGAGTTCAAGTAATCCTACTTTGTATATCTGGACAGAAGACCAGGCTGCGAGAGGCGCCACAGAGATTGAATCTGCTTTATTTGATTATCTAAAGTCATTGGACTTGACTGCCATAGCTCCGATTAGATTGTTCTGTGGTGGATGTGGGGGCCAAAATAAAAACTCCCACATCATCCATGTGTTAGTCTTTTGGCTCCTAAGGTTTTCTCCTGATAATGTTACCGAAGTTGTCATCACTTACCATGTGAGAGGTCATAGTTTTATGCCCGCAAATAAGGTTTTTGGAGGAGTGAAAAAAATGTTCAGAAAAAATCCAACCATTTTGTCTAAAGAAAATTATGTCAGTTACGAGGTCTGACAATCAAGTAATGAGACTGATTTTTAAGCCGCGCTTGTGGCGTGTTACGAAAATGGGTGGGGCATGTTACGAAAATCGAGCAAACTAATATTGAATGGCGGTACGCGATTCAATTTTGCGTTAAACTTGGCGATTCCGCGAAGAAAACGCACGATAAGTTGGTGATCGATGTTGAAGACTTAAGTCGTGCTCAGGCGTTTTGATGGCATAAACAATTAAAAAATGGTCGTGAAAGCGTCAATGATGAACCGCGAAGTGGGAGGCCGATTGAGGTGCGAACTGACAACAATGCTGCTCGTGTGCGCGCTCTCGTGCGCCAAGATCGGCGCCTAACTGTTCGAATGTTGTCTGAAGAACTTTATATTAACCATAAAATCGTTGGAAATATTTTAACCAAAGATTTATTAATGAAAAAGCTGTGTGCAAAGATGGTGCCAAAGAACCCTACAGAGAAACAAAAACACGAGCGAATGTCCATTGCGCAGGATTGTCATGAGCAGGTTGAAAGTGACCCAACTCTTTTCGATCGTGTAATTACTGGTGATGAGAGTTGGTTGTTTCAATATGACCCTGAAACAAAGCGCCAGAGTCAGCAGTGGCTGTCTGCTGGCTCAGCCAGACCGAAAAAGGTGCGAATGAGCAAATCCAAAGTAAAAACGATGCTGATTTGATTTTTTGACAGCAAAGGAATTGTGCACAAAGAGTTCATACCACCTGGCCAGACTGTAAACCAACATTTCTACCGGCAAGTACTTGATCGGCTGCAAAAACGGATCCTTAGATTTCGTCCAGGGATTGCCAAAGCGTAGAACGGACATAGTAAAATAAAATATTAAAAATACTCCAATTGCACGTTAAATCTTACAATTATAATTGCACGTTAAATCTTATAACTAATTGGAACTTTAACCTTACAGTTATCGTGAATTGCAAGCTATAACTGAAAATTAGTATCTACTTATGGTCAGTAATTACTTGCAATTAAGGCCTTTGCGTGAATTTCACCTTATTTTCACCGTCAGGCATTAAAAATATTGAATTTGAAAATCGATGGAAAATACAGCTAGAACAAAAGTAAATATATTTTTCTAAATTCGGTTTTTTTTTTCATTCTCCGAAATTTCTCGGTTTAATGGTTAAATACTTTTTAAAGGCATATTTTTCAACAACTAAATGCGCAGTTTTAAGACAGGCGATTTTACTTTGAAGTCGAACTATAAAAAATTGACCACATTTTTCAAAAAACCTTGTCTAGCTTCTTTATCAGTTATAGTATATCGCCAATGGTTGTGCATTTACTTGTGAAATACTTTCAAAAAGTTTTCCGTGAAATTTCGCGAGGATCCGAAAAAAAACGAAATTTTTTGTCTAGGTTTATTTTGATCAATTTTAAAATGAATTACCTATCTATACAATATTTCTACTACTTGACCATGAAAATGAGATGAAATTTACTTAAAAGCTTTGACTTGCAGGTTTTTACTGATAATTAGTATTAATAATTATAAGTTTAAACATACATTAGCCCTAACTGCAAGTTATAACTGACAACTAGTAGATCGCCAATGGTTGTGCATTTACTTGTGGAATACTTTTAAAAAGTTTTCCGTGAAATTTCGCGAGGATTCATAAAAAAAAAGATTTTTTTTTGTCTAGCTTTATTTTGATCAATTTTAAAATGAATTACATCTATACGATATTTCTACTACCTGACTATGAAAATGGGATTAAATTCACTCAAAAGCCTTGACTTGTAGGTTTTTACTGATAATTAGTACTAATAATTATAAGTTTAAAAATACAATTAGCCCTAACTGCAAGTTATAACTGATAACTAGTACTAATTGTCACTTTAAACTTACAAATTAACGCTAATTGTAAGTTTTAACTTGACATGTCCTGTTCAATGACGTATTACAGTGGGCCTTTGTTTTTAAAATGCCGGTACAGGACAGGGGCGAATTTTTGTTAAAAAACTTCAAATAGTTCGAAAAAATCTTGAAGGTTGTCATTTTTAGTATGCCTAAATTAATAGCTACTTTTGCACTTCTTGGCTCTCCTACAGGACGCGGATTTTTTTATTCCTGCATGAAGTCCTAAATTCCCATACCTCAAAGGGAATTAATTTAGTATACTTGTACTGTGTTGTTTTGCCAAAACAATATTAAATACGTTAAGTTTGAGGTTGACTACAAAATTCCTTTTATACGTCTAACAAATTTCAATTACTGATTTTTATTTTTGCTTTGACCGTGTCTTTTGGGACATTTTAATTATATATTTATTAAATTGGCTATTAAATAAATGTGGTAATGTACCGACTAACAAATTTATTTTTGTTCCTATTTTCACGTAAATTATAAATAATTTACCAAATTTTAAGCAAACTACTAATTTTCCAGTTGGAAAATTTGAACGAAAAAAAGAAAGCTTCTGCTAGTACGTCTTGATCATTTATTTTAATTTCGAATTTAGTTCTTGTATCTACGTTTTAAATTTGAAAACTTGTTACAATGCGTTTTTTTTCTACTGTAGTTATAGAACCTTGATAAAGACCAAAGAAACAATAGAAACGTCGCCTTATTAAAATTATTTTTATTAAAGAACCCTCTATTCTACTAACCATTTCAACAAAATCCAGATATTGTAGTACTATAATATTAGTAAACTATTGAATCTATGTAGACTCCTCCTAAAGCATTCGTTATAACCCCTGAAATTATGTCTGCAACTCCGATTATATGTAATATCGGAATGACCGAAGAACCAATGGAATCGGCAAAAGAAATTAAGTTTAGCATTAATGCTTATTTAAGCAATAACTCCTACAAGACAAGAACACAGTGCTCAATTGAAAATTAGCTGTGACGTAGTCAACTGGCGGCTGAAAGTATTCGTAGGTCTTCTGAAGCTTTCGCATGACATCGCCGATTGAAGCTAGAATGATTAACAACGTTGCCAAATAAACAAATTCATAGTTGAGATTATTGCATTTGCAATACTGTAAAAAATATTATTGATACAAGATTACCTGTACATAATTTGCTAACAACTAATACCAGTTATAATCTAGAAAACAATACCTAGTACCTAAATTGTTATAAAATATAAGTTGACTAACGAAAAGTTTGAACAGTATTTATTAAAAGTATGAGTTTTTTACTACGTAATTAATAAAAAAATAAATATTTTAAAGATAATCCATTACGCACTAACCCAAATGGATCTTAATTTTTATTATTTTTATAATATGATTAAACAAACAAGAAACTACGCTAGAGACATTTGGCAACGCCGCCAAGCAATTGAGCAGAAACTATAGAAAAGTGTTTTCCGTCATATTGACAAGTGAATGAACCCGCGTCGTCAAGTTTTTCACTAAATAACGCGTTAATAAGGGCGATAATGGGCCGAAAGTGCGCGTATTTCGGTTTCCCAAAGACGAACAATTACGACGAAATTGCGTGTTAACTATTCCGCAAAAAAACTTTGAGCCAAATAATTACAGCCGTGTTTGTGAGTGCCATTTTTCAAAGGAGGATTTTTTAACGACTGCATCGATGCAGGAAAACCGGTGAGATCGTTTCAGTTAATTTAAATCCACCAAAATTAAAAGATCATAGTGTACCAAGCAAATTTCCAAACTGTCCAAAATATTTGTCAAAAATGTAAATTATCGAAAGAGCAAAGAGGAAATATTTTGAGCATAAAAATCTCACAGAATATCAGACTTTCGAGGGGTTTACTTCTTTATTAATATCTTTTAATGTAGACGAAGGGTGGTTTATGACAAATAAGAAAAACAAAATAAGCATATTTAACAGCTTAAGCGCCACGGGTTTTGGACTATACTTTCTCCACGGACCAACATATTTTTTTGTCAAATTCTTTTACGGCCACATATTTTATATCTATTCCGCCCTATAATATATTTTTTAGAAAAGTATTTTTTTCAAAAAAACAAGCAGACACCGGTGTCTGCTGTGGCCCAGCAAATTTATAAGCGGCGGACACCGGTGTCTGCTTTGGCCCAGGAGACATCTTAGCAGACACCGGTGTCCGCTTTGGCCTAGGAAAACAAAAATACGAGCAGACACGACAATTCACGATGTGTACGCCGAACGTTTCTGACAAGTCTATTCCCATTCAGTTCTATTTTTGCTTGCTAACAGTGAATTTGTGTGGTTCAAAAACAATGAGTAGCGTTCAAAACGCATCCTAAAGCTAGCTTTAGATGAAAAGCTGTATTACGAAGGTAAGTTTCGAGTTATAAATGAGTAAAAAGATGCTAAATTGTTTGATTATTTTAGATGATGATTCTTCGAAAGAGCCATTCTCGGCCGATTCAGATGATGATCCGGGTATGTCCCATATAACAGTAGTTCTGGCAGTTCTTCCGATGATTCGAATGATCAAAACTATAATAAGAATAAGAAAAGGAAGGTAAATTTTTACAAAACGAAAACGATCCCGGTCCGTCTTGTTCTTTTGTAATTAGACGTCGTAGCCCCCCTTGTTCTTTCATCAACAAGCGCCGCAGGTTAACGAGAAGTGAAACTCCCTTTGAAACTAGAAAAGTTGAACATACACCTATTACTGAAAATGAGATATTAGAGATCGAGTCTGAAAGTGTGGAAATCCAACCAGATTATGAACATAATATCCAGGTTAATTGCGAACCGGAGGAAAGCCAGCTACGCGAAATCGATAATGAACCTGAACTACAAGATTTATCAAAATCTGTTTGGGGTCCTCCACAGGGAAAGCATCAGGCGTTTGAAGAAAAATTTGTGGGTGGCATAACTCCTGAGTGGCACTGTGCATTGAAGGGTGAGAAACCAGTTGACTATTTTCTTGCTCTCCTAGATTTTGATATTATCGACCTAATGGTACAAGAAACTAATCATTACGCCACACAATTTGTTACAGAAAATGAAAGCATTTCTAACATGGCTCGCATACAAACATGGCAGCCAACCGATAGAACAGAAATAATACATTTCATAGGTCTATTGGGGTACATGGGAATTGTTAGAATGAATTCTATTAGAGATTATTGGTCAACTAAATGGATTTTGAGGAATGATGTTGCCCGCAGTGTAATGAGTCGAAACAGATTTGAGTTGTTACTGAAAATGCTCCACTTTTCAGACAATAATTTATGCCCTGAAGGCGATCGCTTGTACAAAGTTCAGCCACTCTTAGATAAGCTCATCAAAAATTATCAAAAAGTGTACACACCCGGTAAAACATTTTGTATTGATGAGACCATGATACCGTTCCAGGGAAGATTACTGTTCAAACAATACAATCCTCAAAAAACTCACAAATATGGAATAAAAATGTTTAAATTATGTTCTGATGGTGGCTACACATGGAATATGAGTGTTTATGCTGGAAAAGAAAAAGAACAAAAACCGAGAGTCTCACTCTCTACAAATATTGTTTTAAGTCTATGTAAAGATCTGTTGGAAAGTGGTAGAGTTTGTGTGATTGATAACTGGTACACAAGCCTTCAACTTGCGCATATACTTTTGGACAAGAAAACACATTGCTTGGGTACTTTGCGAACCAACCGTACCGGAAACCCCCCTGACGTTATAAAGAAAAACTGAAAAAGGGTGAAATTATAGCCCAAGAAAATGAAAGAGGTATATGCATTCTCAAATGGCGCGATAAGAGGGACGTGTTACTTCTTTCCACCCATCATACCGACGAGACAGTTCAAGTTCAACGCAATGGGAAGCAAATTAAAAAAACCAAAAGCAGTCATTGACTACAATATGGGTAAAAGTTCAATCGATGTTTCCGACCAAATGTCAAGCTATAGTACCGCTTTGCGACGAACCATACGATGGTATAAAAAGCTGGCTATTGAAGCAATTCTGGTACCTCTATGGTTAATGCACATTTTATTTTCAAAGAAGTTGAACAAACTGACATGTCCATAACTGAATTTCGTTTGAGCGTTGTAGAAGATTTGTTAAAGTTTGAGGTGTCAAAAGATCATCAAGATCCTAAACCTGCGCGGGGTTTACGAACACATGTATTTAGCAAATTAGATTGTAAAGCTAGAGAAAACAGAAAATATTGCACAGGTTGTTATAAAAAAAAACAAGCAGGTTTACTGGAAAAAAGTAAAGTAAAGAAAGTAATAACATACTGCATGAACTGCGAAGGAAATCCCAGATTTTGTTTAGAATGTTTTAATGAATTTCACAAAAATTAGGCTAACTTACATAGAATTTCTATATTGTTCCTAATAAAATATTTTATTTTTTAAGGATACCATGTTTATTTTGTTAATTAAAGAAAAAAACTTTAATTTTGTTCATTTTCCACTTTGTTTTTTAACAACTATATTTCGAAAAAGTTATACATATTTGATTTCATTAATAAAAAAACCATGAATTTGTTTTGACATTTTTTGTATAAAAAAAATCCCTACTAGAAACCTGATACCGTCGTTGTCTTGTCCAGGGCCACAGCAGACACGCTGGCATATTAAACCAAATAAAAGCGTGTCTGCTCGGCTCTGCCAGCTTGACATAATTTGAAGGCAACAGCAGACACGGGTGTCCGCCGTGGCCCACGCGGATAATAACCTAGCAGACACCGGTGTCCGCCATGGCGCTTAACCTGTTAAAATAAATCATTCACCGGGTCCTTGTATTACTTGGGCTATTGTAATTTCTGAGGATTTACAAGTTAATACATATTTACATGGGCAAATTTTAACCATTAAAGTAAAAGAGAGTAAACTTAAAACTCCCTTTATGACAGATGGTTTGGACCAAATTAAAAATTTGTTTCGTACCATTGATAATACCGTGACCATTTTGCCAGATTCTAACCAAAATACCCAACATAATGCGGACGGAGATGAGAATTTTTCAAATATAAATATTGTTCTAAATTTCATGTCAGAAACACTCGAAATTTATAAAATAGAGGACGATAATTTAAATCAAGCCGTTCAGTTTTTTTGCTGAACAACTAAAATTGAGAACCTTGCAAAAGGAACGTTTTAAGCCGGCTACACACGATCCGGCAGGCCTCTCAGTTCGAACTGAACAGTCCGCCTGGAGTCCGGTCGCCTGAGCGTGTATATATTCCGGTCGACTTGTCAGTTAAGACTGTTCAGGCGGCGGAGAGAAATCAAAATTATGTTGGTTTAACCGTCCGGCCTAACGTTCTCAACGACAAGCCTGAACGTGTGTAAGGCACGGCCGCCTGTTGGGACATCAGGTGTTAGGTCAAACAGCTCAGTTTAGTACAGAACCGAGTGACGAAATGGTTACCATGTCGCGGGAAAGAGAAAACACGTTTTTAAAAGAATTTATCGCAACGAGTCGTTTCTATTGCAAGTAAAATCGAAAGACTATCACGGCCGTGGTAAGAAAGAAGCGGCGTATTTAAAATTAATAGAAAAATTGAAGGAAATTGATCCTTCTTGTAGGAAGTCTACTGTTTAAAAAAATAATTTGAGGGGTAGTTTTTAAAAGGAAGCAAAAAAAGTAAAGGATTTAATTAGGACGGGATCAGGGGCCGATGAAGTTTACCATCCCAAACTTTGGTATTATGATTTGTTGAAGTTTGTGGAAGACCAAGAAGTCTCTCGAAACTCTCGAAGCAATATCTCGGATGACGAAGAGAGTGGAAATTAAGGTAAGTGACAGAAACATTCAGTAGTTAATTTGTTTGTTTATTTATTTAATAAACACGCATTTTTTATAATGTAAATAAGTACCTATTTGTAGGTAATTTGTACAGAATGTTTCAATTTCGACTCTCAACATAGGGATTTCGGAATCTATAAGAGATACGAAGTTGGTTAAATCAGGGAAAAGTTGCGCATTTTTGAGCTTAACAATATGCCGGTTAAAAATTTTTAAAATTCCGAATGGTTCCGAAGATATTCGAAAAAATCCGAAATTTTGAAAAATCGATTTTATTTTTTTCTGAGCTTAATTCTTATCCGATTTTAAAATAATTTGCACTTTTGCATTGCCACTTTTTACATGCTTTATGATGGTGTTTTTAGATTTTTAATACGACGTTTCGTCTCTTGCCGACCATCATCAACTTTGATTTTTCTTATGGGCGCCGTATTAATTTTTGCATTTTTAAAAAGTACATCCTAATACCTTTTCAATGAAGTATCACACTTGCATATCGGATAAGCAATAAGGGTACTTGTAATAAAAACCTCTCTGTCGAAAGATAGATAAATTTATCATAACAAAATGAAATATACGCCTGATATGCAAGTGTGATACATCATTGAAAAGGTATTAAAAAATGCTTTTTGTAGATGCAAAAATCTAATATGGTGGCCATAAGAAAAATTGAAGTTGATGATGATCGGCAAAACACGAAACGTCGTATTAAAAAACTAAAAACAGCATCATATAGCACAAAAAAAGTGGCAATGCAAAAGTGCAAATAATTTTAAAATTGAATAAGAAATAAGTCCAGAAGAAAATAATGTCTATTTTTCAAAATTTTGGATTTTTTCCAATATCTTAGGAACCATTCGTAATTTTTTAATTTTTTAACCGGCATATTGTTAAGCTCAAAAATGCGCAACTTTGCCCCAATTTAACCAATTTGTATCTCTTATAGATTCCGAGATCCCCATGTTGAGAGTCGAAATTGAAACACTTTGTATATTTTTAGGGTGGTCCAAATTGGATTCCAGATGGGGTGATGATACTCACATGCTTGCCGTCAATGGCTCCTAGGCAATGGGGAAAGTTCCAAAGTTCCTTTAAGCTTTGAGAAATCTTTTTTCAGTCATGTTCTAGTCGGGGAAACTGAAAAAAAAATAATATGCATTATGTATGATAAAAATATGCATCAAAAATGTCTGGCGATAAATGCAAATGAAGTAAATTGTGTATTTATTTAATTTTTTTCATGCTTTGAATTTATGAAATACGATTAATAATACAGTGACAAAAACCATAGATATTTCCACACAAAAAAAAAATTAACAAAACTGTTCAAACAAATCTTTTGTGAAAAAACTTCAAGTGTGGCTTCAGGTTCGCCATAGACCGACGCCAAAATCTCAAAAACCAGATGACCAAACACAGTTAATAAAAGAAGTACTAGTGACCGTCAATAACCACTTTAAACGGCCACGCACAGCGGATGACGGATTTGACATTGTTGGTAAAAACGTTGCTATGAAGCTCAAAGATTCAACCAACGATCAGAGACGCCTTGCAGAGAAATTTATTAATGACGTACTTTTTGAAGCTGAGGGTGGAACATTAACCCCACATCATAAACTGACTTATCAGCCACCTTTGTCTAATCGTTATCATTCGTCCCGTACCTATTCTAGCCGGCCAAGCTTTCAACTCTCCGCAACACCAGCACCACCGCAGCAGTAGTTACTACTGAACTTCCCTTCGTCAAATGAATATTATTCGAACCACTCATCTAGTTCCAATTCTAGCCGCCCAAGTTCTCAATTATCCGCAATATCATCACCATCGCAGCAATTGCTACTCCAGAACTCCGAAGCTTCAATTGAACACCACTCCCAGAATAACATGTTTTTTTCCCAGTCAGAAAATGTTCAAGAAATGGAACCGTCGGCATCACCTCGCCAGTACGAGACTGCTAGTTCTCTTTTAGCTTCATTCGCTTATGCTGATACCAAATGATAACTGAACTTGTTTTTGTATTTTTTATGGAAGACATATAATGTTTTTGTTTATATGTTAAATATTTAAAAAAATAATGTTTTTGTTTATATGTTTAGTATTCAAGAAATATAATGTTTTTGTTTATATGTTTAATATTTATGAAATTTAATGTTTTTGTTTATATGTATGTTTAATATTCAAAAAAAATATTTTCTTACCTTCATAAAATCCTTGCGTAGAACTCATATTGCTTCACAAGTTTCAGGAATAATGTAACTCAGAGCTTGAGGTGATATAATAGTGGAAAACTTGAGGTCCTCATAGGTTCTTCCAGTAGCTAGAAACCTCAAAGTTGCCGTCAGCCTTTCGTGTGCTGGGATTGCTTCTCTCATTACAGTATCTTTTCTTTCTATTAAGGTGCTACCAATGATAAAACTTGCAGATACGTATCTTCATCCATACGTAGATAATTGTGCCAATCTTTGGGAGCTAACTTCAGGTCATTCAGCAAATTTACATGAGAAAAAACGCTCCTTTTTTTCAACCAATCTTTACACCACACCGTTTTTTTTTTTAAATTTGTTTTTACCCAAAGCAAGTACTAAGCCGAGAAGTGCTAACGCGTCGTCGTCAGTAGAGGCCATGATGATTGAGACTAATATTTCATATTCGCCTGAACGTGTGGAGGGTGGTCAGTCCATTAGGCGACCGGTCTTTAGGCGGACTGTTCAGTTCGAACTGACAGGCCTGCCGGATCGCGTTTTAGATATTTATCCAACACCATGATAATTTTTTCGATCTTATATACTATTAGTCCTCATGCCTACAAATATATAAGAAGCCCTTGGCCGATAATTTTCCCTCACCCAGAATCAATTAGGAGTATTTGTAATATTTTTTTAACCGATCTCTATGTAGAAAAAAATGTTTTTTAAATTTTGCTCAAAGTATTTATATAAATACTTAAAAGAAAAAGATAAATGTGTTAGTTTACTTATGGATGAGATTCATATTGACTCGTGCTTGGATTACAAAGGGGAAAATGTTGTGGGAGCCGCGATTAACAATAGTCTTTTAGCAACATCTGCATTAGGGTGGAGCGAATTTTTTTTTTCATAATTCCATAAAGCCTATGTGTGGAAAAGTTGCCCTTTACTACCAGTATTTACCCAAAAAAATCTGGGGTCAATCAACATAAAACTTCTACTGCCCAAACAGCTTTGAAAATTGGCATTTTCCCAATATTTAAAAAAATATAAATTATTTTGTATTACTATCACTAATATCTTATAAAATGTTATTACTGAATATTTATGTAAAGGAAGTATTAGAAAACGTTCCCAGAACCAAATAACAACCCAATATAACGACCTTGAAAAAATACTGCACGAACTCCTTCGCAACAAATCGGTTGGGGTCGTACAATCACGAATGATCTATAGGCTGATTTATATTGACGAATTGTTTTAGTTGTTTTGCAGCATTAGAGCAGTTAGTCTTTTACGCGACGTGATTCATTGTGCCCTGTGTTTGGTTTGCCAAAACCATTTAAGAACAATGTGTTGCCGACCTACGCGGATATTATAAAATATTATTTATATCTTCGACAAGAACTTGTACAACAAAATAAACAAAGACCTAGTTTTGCCGATAATTCCCCTTTAATAAAAGACTTGAAAAACTTGTGGCAGAAAAGTTCCATTTGTGTTGTATCAGACCAACAAATATTACATAAAATTCGAGAATACCACAGTAAATATCGTAATATTATGAAACGATTAAAAAAGGACGGTAAAATTAATAATTCAAAACAGGTTGATTTGTTTAGAGAATTGGCTGAGAAGAAACTCTTTGATATATCTTTATGCAAATGTAAAGATTTTTAAGTTGTTCTTGCAAACAAAAGTGCCTGTAATTGAACGTGAATTTCTAACCGACCAGAGAACCTCGCGAAAATGTTAATCAGTACAGTTGATCAAAAAACTACAAAAGTACTCGAAAAAAGATGGAAGCGTAAAAATAAAACAGAAGAAAGGAGAATTAGTCATGAACAGTACAAAGAATCTGCAAGTAGGCAGACCATACCAGTCAGTGCAATCGAATCTAGAAGAAGAGAATTCAAGCAGCAATTCATCAGAAGAAAATGCTATTAAAGCAGAAGCTATGGTGAATATTCCTTCAACTTCTCAGATGAGAATAAAACTGCCAAGTGTAGCACAGGCATGTGACAGAACGGGTGTTTCAGATCGGGCAGCAGCAATTCTTGTTAGTGCAGCATTAAAAGATATGGGAATAGTTACTTCAGAGGATTCATCGAAAATTGTCGATCGCAGCAAAATTCGAAGAGAATGGACAAAAGCTCGATCTGATTAAAAAAATCAAGATTTTTACAGGAAGATTTAAAAAAAATTGTAGACCCAGTTATTCAAAGGAATGGCTATTTTGTATCCTGAAAATCTATTTTGGCTATGTTGTGATAGACGCAAAACAGTGAGAGAATTAGGACTTAAAAGATTATTGAAGTGTAGGAAAACAGCAAACCAACAAGAAATACGGGAATTCAAATTGCCAGCTTTAAATTTTGATGCTGAAGACTACATAGATATGATTGACTGGCAGTCGACAACAATAACAGAACCTCCTCTAACAAAACGTATTTCCAATGAAGAATTAAAAAAAAAATTATTTTAGATGTTCCAGCGGAAATTAAAATTTTAAAATTTCCATGCCACACGCGAGCAGTGGAAAGGTGTATCAAACTAGTAACAGAAGCGTCAGCTGCTGTATGTAGAAATATATAAGGGATGGATTTATAAGGGCACGAATTGCTTCTAGAGATAGTTTGCCAGTATTCGAGACAAAAAGTCAATACCTTCAAGTTTTTAATGTAAATTAGTCACAAAATTACATAAAAGGGTAGGAGGGCGGTGGAACTCGATATGCAGCTACCTCCACGCGGTGAGTTCTGGGTTATTTGCATCAAAAATGCATCTATTTTAGATTTTTGATGAAAATAAGCGAAGAGCTGCATTACAACCGTAAAAAAAATACATTTATACTTTTGAAATTTCAAGGTCAAATGGGCACTAGAAGATGAAAACATTTTGAGCCACTTTTTTTTCTAGAATACACCATTGTATTAGGCAACTTTTTCACATATAGAACAATTGATTCAAGAATTTTTTTTTTTTTTTGATGCAGTTTTCACTCCACCCTAATCTGCATACAGCTTTATGATTAATAGTATTTCCTCGGACTTTAAAGAAGTTATTCGCATCGTTCCTATATCTAAAATAAATCACGAGCTACTTTACAAATTTCTTAACACAATAATAGCTCGTTTAGAACACATTGGTTATAAAGTGTTTTGTATAATTAGTAATAATAATTCAATTAATGGAAAAGCCATGTGTAATTTTTCCCAAAAAAAAAAGAACTAAGCATTGTTTACCCACATCCTGTAGACCCAAAACGACCTCTATTTTTTTTATTTGATTCTGTTCATCTCCTTAAATGTATTTTTAACAACTGGCTTAATTCCAAACCAGACCAAACATTCAATTATCCTGATTTTTTGTCTGGAGAGGAAAAATGTGCATCATTTTCGGCTCTTAAACAATTGCATGGCTTAGAACAGCATAAATTACTAATCCATCTAGTTTGGAAAGACAAAATGTCAAATTGGCTTCAAAAATTTTTAATCCGTTTGTTATTGAAGGTTTACAAAACTTTGGGCCAATTCCACGCGCGATGCTATATTTTTGTTTTTTTTTAAACAAGTAAGAAAATTAGCAACAGTTACCAAAATATATGCATAAAAGGGTGATATTTCACAAAAAACTAAAATAATTACATTAACTTGTAAATTCGAAATTATGCCTTAAATTTTTATAATCCATACCTTCTGTCTTAACGTAAATAAAAAGATGCATTTGTTTAAGAAAGTGGCTGGAAAAACAAAAGAACGGCATGTGTTATTGTGCACATGAAATTCAAGCGTTGGAGTGAAATTAAATACTGTTGTTTTTATCAGAAAAATAAGTACAATATTATAAAATTGCTTTTTAGACTTCTTAGTATCCCCTTTGTCCCGTCTGTTATCAAAAAAAAACAAACTATTTATTTTCTATATATCTGTTAAGCGTACAAACAAAGGGAGGCCTAATTTTCTTTACATCTGATTAAAGTGCCGTAAAGATCTAATTTTTAATCAGGTTCATTAAGAAAACTTTTTATAATTTTTTCCTTTGTGTCCCGTCAGTTATCAACAAAACTATAATTTTTTTTTAGGATGGCAAATAATAACAAATTAAAAAGAAATGCAAAAATTAAAGAAAACATAAGAAAATATCGTAAAAAATCTACTATTATTAGAAAAAAAGTTTTGGAGGTCGAAAATGAAAATGTTTTTCCTTACAAAACGGTCCAGTCTCTTGGAAAAGATGTAAAAAATATTAGGAGGGCTTTACCAAAAAGCAAGGAAAAAAAATTGCAGCCTTGTCGAAAGTTCTGAAACCGTTGGACCCTAACATAAATATCACTGTTGCCGGGTGTAAAAGTACTAATTTTTCCCTTGTTTTGAACAATACCTGGAATCAATTACAACCGGAAATAATTGATCTGATTAATAAATTTTACTTTCGGGAAGATATCAGCAGGGTATGCCCGGGGATAAAAGATAAAATTAAAGTAAAAACTGACCAGAGCATTAATTACGAGCAAAAAAGGCATATGATGTACACTATTAAGGAAGCATATAATATTTTTGTGAACGAAAATCCCAATGTAGAAGTGAAGTTAAGCAAATTTTATGAATTAAGACCATGCTTTGTTTTACTAAGCTCTGAAATGCCCCACAATGTCTGCGTGTGTATGTATCATGCAAATGTTTTCTATATTATTGACATATTAAGCAAACATGTTGCTTTATTTCCAAAAACTCATAGAGAACTACTTGAGCAATTATGTTGCAGTATAGATTCAGAACCATGCATGATGGGAGAATGCGTACAGTGCAAACTCATAGAATTAGAATTTTCGGTACTACCCATCTTGTACGATCAAAACAAGATCGTTTCAATAAATCAGTGGGTATTACAGGACGAAAGAATGCAAAAAGTGGTCCAAAACGAAACCCTTCATAGTGCCACGAATATGTTGGAATTGAAACTCCCACAATCTAAAAAACATAGCTTTATAAAGTGGGCCCAATAAAAATATTTTCATAAGAAAAGAGCAGAAATTGAAGTGCCGAAAGTAGTTTTGCAAATGGATTTCGCTGAAAATTTTGCTCTTATATCGCAAGATGAAATTCAGAGTGCGCATTGGCACCATGCGCAAGTTACAGTGTTTACAGCTGTGGCCTGGTTATGTAACAAGGTGTACTCTTTCTCAATAATTTCAAATTACTTTACCCATGACAAATATTCAGTCTACGCTTTTTTGAGACAAATAATTTGGTTTCTTCAAGAGCGACATCCTGGCATAAAAAAGTTATCCATATTTACCGATGGATGTGCGGCGCAATTTAAAAATCATTATACCCTTTCTACAATATCTTTTTTACCAGAGGAGCTATAGCTTATTAGTTTGAAGTGGAGTTTCTTTGCTACGTCGCATGGAAAGGGAGATGTTGATGGAGTTGGGGCTACAGTAAAAAGAAAGGTAATAGTGAAATTTTGATTTCTAATTTAAAAAGACAGATTTTGAGTCAAGGTTTTCACATAAACATAAACGTATAATTTTAAGTTTGGACAAAAGTAAAAACTAGAAAATCAATAATTAAGGACGCCCATGATCTTTACGAATGTTCAAGAAAATTGGAAAATGTGCAAGTACTGTTTCTGAAAGAAAAACACATCGAAGATATTAAAACCTTTTTAGATGATAAATGGAAAACAGTAAAAGCAATACCTAAAGTAAAAAACTGTCATTACTTTAAATTTATCAATTCAAACCTGATAGAAATTCGCACCACAGTTAACTCCAATTCTTTGAACTACTTTCAGTGTTTTTCACTTGTAATACCACTAGTGTCTAAATTATTTCCGGAAATTTTTTCGAAGCCATGAAAATTTTCTTAAAATTTTCGTGAGTGAGGAAAAATTTCAGGATAATAATTTAGACACGAGTGGTATTCGGTAAGAAAATTTCGCACTTTAATTATTAAATTAAAAGTAATGACTAATGACAGTTATTAATATTTCGAAATGTAGGCTAAGATAACCGTCAATCGACACTTGTTTAAAGGAACTGTAACCATGGTGATAATCAAATGTCAACTGCTGTCTTTGTAGTGTTAAAGTTGCAGAAATGGCTCGTTTTGGCAAAGAAAGTACCTTTTCAATAGGAAAGGAAGTGGAAAATTTAACGCCCTGTAACACAAAGAAATCAAAAGTAAGTGTTTGGAAACAATTTTCAGAGTTTTGTCGAGAAAAATGGTATAACATCGACGGCGGTCCAATGTCTGCGGAGCAATTGGCTGGTATTCTTGAGGACTGGGGTTTTAATATGAAAAAGAAAAATACTGAGGACTATAAAGAAAGTGTAGTGAAAGTTTTGTGGAACTCCGCCGCAAAACAATTGCAGGAATTATATTTCGAAAAGTTTAAAATCAAATTTGATTCGTTTAGTGATATAGAGTTTGCTACTGCGAAAGCTGCGCGTGATGCCAAGCGCCGTCATTTACAAAGCGATCCATCGAAGAGAAAAGTAAGTGCATCGATATTAACCAAGGAAGAATCTAGCAAAATTCTTAGAATATATGATGAAAACACACCAAACGGACTTCTAACCCTGAAATATGTCCAGTTCGACTTTATAAAAGACTCATGGAAAAAAGAGGTGCCTCTATACAAACTGATAGACTGTTTCTTACGCCAAATCCTCAGTGGAATAATCCCAATTCTAAAGGGTGGTATAAAACTTCTCCAGTTGGAGCTAACAGTATATCATCTTGGTTCCGAAATGCTGCATCCATTGTAGGATTTGACACAAAAAGGAAAAAAATTACAAACCATTCAGCGCGAGCGACTGCAGTATCAAATATGGCAAAAAATGGTATCGGTGAACAACAACTTGTAAAAATCAGTGGGCATAGCAATATGCAGTCAATTAAGCCATATTTGCAATTGGATAAGGAACACCATCACAAAATAATCCAGACTTTGAGGATTGTTGAACGCTCTTCAGAAAATAAGCCTACGGAAAGCGTCGATATGAATAAAGTTTCAACAATCACTTATAATAATTGTGTATTTAATATTAACAATAATAACTGATAAAAATAGTAATATCAACTCAACACAAGTACCTAAACTATTTTTTAAATAGTAATTTTTTGTAAAGCATTGTTTTTTGCAATAAAAATTTGATTTAGATTTGTTTTTTATGTGTTTGTGTTTTCTTCAGAAAAATGTAGAAACAATTTATGGTCAAGTATATAAAAACAATACCTATCTATTTACTTATAGAGTTATTAGCTGCTCTTAGGCCAAGTTAATAAAATCTTGAGATATCGGGAGGTTTAATTAGGTAGAAATCATGGTTGTATCAATAATTCTTCATATGGAACGATGTAAATAAAATTCAACCAATTTTAGTTAAAAGGGAAGTTGTTAAAGGGATTAAGAGAAATTTATTTTATTATTTTTTGACAAATTTGAACTACTAAAGTTGGTTGATTACAAGGCGAACCAATTAAATATTTTAGGTTTCGTTATTTTCCATAAATACCTATTTTCAAATGCTAATAAATCAAAACCAAGCCATTTTAGTTAAAAGAGAAGTTGTTGCATGGATTAAGGAAAATATATTTTATTATTTTTTGACAAATTTGAACTACTAAAGTTGGTTGATTACAAGGCAAACCCATTAAATATTTTCGGTTTCGGTATTTTTCATAAATACCTATTTTCAAATGCTAATAAATCAAAACCAACCCATTTTAGTTAAAAGAGAAGTTGTTGCAGGGATTAAGGAAAATATATTTTATTATTTTTTGACAAATTTGAACTACTAAAGTTGGTTGATTACAAGGCGAACCTATCAAATATTTTCGGTTTCGGTATTTTCCATAAATATCTATTTTCAAATGCTAATAAATCAAAACCAACCCATTTTAGTTAAAAGAGAAGTTGTTGCAGGGATTAAGGAAAATATATTTTATCATTTTTTGACAAATTTGAACTACTAAAGTTGGTTGATGACAAGGCGAACCTATTAAATATTTTCGGTTTCGATAATTTCCACAAATACCTATCTATTTGCAAATGCAAGTAAATCAAAACCAACTCATTTTAGTTAAAAGAGAAGTTGTTAAATGGATTAAGGGAAATATATTTTATTATTTTTTGACAAATTTGAACTACTAAAGTTGCTGGATCATATTGGTTTTTGCCATAAAATGTTTTTGGTCCATCATGCATAAGCAATATGATTTACTGTCAACTGATCAAAGGGGGCCGTGATTAAAATCCACAAATCTACTTAAATGTCAAACGCCTATTGTCATGTAAACATGAATTTGCCTCTAATTTTTATCAAATACCTAATTGACTTCGAACCCACTGACTATGATGATCATTTCGATATCGATGCTTCTTCTACAGAAATCGACGGAATATTGAACAAAATTAATATATCTGTCAGTGACGTAAACAATGTTAAAAGTGAATTGCCAGTTATTACTTATTTAGGGGGCTATTGCAGCCATATCGCTTTAAAAAAATTAAAATGTGAATTTTGCAAAACCTTATTAAATTATTAAATGAAAGTGAAGAATTTTTTGTTGAAGATAAGTTTAATTTTATAAATAATCTAAGCAGAGGTGAACTTCAGGATCCTCGTGATCCTATAGTACAAATTGTCCTTTTTTCATACATAAATTTTTAAAAAACTCACCAATTACAAAGATACATTGCTTAACGTTTTTTCCCAAAAATTATTTTTAAGCGCTTTAATAATGAAGTATATTGTTAAAGAGGAACAACACATATATTTTAAAGGTTGTGCCACACATTCCGTAAATATTATTATTGGTATTTAACTTAGTAGTGTTTGTAACACCTTAATAAAAAACTATTGCGGCAAGAAAAACGATCGGCTAGGAAAAGGCAAGAAGAGAAAATTAAACACCTACGTGTCTTAAATATTTTTTCTCGTTATTTAAAATAAATATATTTTTAGATATAAAAAAACAAAAAAAAAAGGAAAAAACAAAACAATCCAATGATGATTTACAATACTTATCTTAAGGTTCAGTTACTGACCTAATTCAAATAAAATCTTGTCATCTGAAGTACCCAAAAAAAATAGTTAGCTATAAAAGCTATTAAATATATTAAAATATGTGTCTAAATGAGAATCCTTTTTTCTAAGCAATAATTTAAAGATATATGGCTGCAAAAAACAATAAACACACAATATATTTTATTTACGCGGCGGCCGCCGGTTGATGACGTCACGCGCGAGCGCTGTGTCCTTGTCTTGTAGGAGTCATTAATTTAAGTCCAAGAAATAGTCCAATAGATTACACTACGACAGAGCTTACTAATGTTTTTAATTATTCTCAAAAAGTTCAGGTTTGTAGTTTCGTTTATTAAATAATTTTGATTTTCTCGGCCAAAACAATGTCTTTTTTGTTTAATTTAAGATTGAACCACAGGATGTAGAGACTGGAGCAACTGGCATATTAAGTTCAAATAATGATACAAATGTTAGTAAAAAGGTATATCTTAATAAATTAATTTTTTTAATTAGTATTTAGTACTAGGTAATGGAATAGTGAAGCTCGATATCCGATAGAGAAGAATACAGCGTAATAATTATTTTTAGCACTCAACCGCCAGTGCCTCAGGGGAACAACATTCTTTAGCTAAGAAAAAAACTCCATTAAAAAATGTCGACAGAGTTCTTAATAACTTTGTATTATTCAAGTAATATAAATATACTAAGTGACATAGAAATCCGAACAACCAGTTTAAATGGTTTTATTTTAATAAAATTTGGTAAGTTTATTTATCTAACTGAAAATAACAATTGATGGAATTTGCAGCCTTATCAGTCTGAGATTTCGGTTTTTATACTGCTTTTTTTAAAATTTACTAACAATCTAAAAATGAATACTGCAGCCGCAGTAAAGATCCAAATTTGGCGGATTTTGGTTTTTGACATTCTTTACGATTGGTTACGATGCCTAGAGTACGGAGACCTGTACGATTTCGTCAACTTAGTGAGTTTGAGAGGGACAGTATAGTGGGACTTCGGGAAGCTGGACTTTCTTTTCGGGAAATTGCAGTTAGAGTGCAAAGTGTAGACACTGTGGTTAGGTGTTGTCAGGCATGGCTTCAAGAAGGCCGTATGCAAAGAGCAAGGGGCACTGGTCGCCGCCGTAGAACAACAGAACGTGAAGATCGTCGCCTAAGATTATCGGCTTTAAGGGACCGTTTCTCCACTACCAGGTCCATTGCAAATAAATGGTTTGCACAACATGGAAGACCTATTGGCACGCGAACTGTTTACCGACGAAGAAAAAGTTTTGGCCTGTTTTCATACCGACCACACTGGGTCCTCCCTTTAACTCCAGAACACCGAGGTAATCGCCCTGAATGGTGCAGAGAACGGTCACTCTGGGATCAGGAATGGAACAGTATTGTCTTTAGTGACGAGTCCCGATTTTGTTTAGGCATGCACGATGGTTGAACCAGGGTATTGCCTTTTAACAGATTATATTTCTAAATAGTAGTTACGAGGTACTGCGAGTTATAATGTCTAAGCGAGCACAGAAAATAGTTCAAATGGCTAAAAATTCGCCTACGATTGATTCAGAAATTGATCACAATATCAGCAACATTAATGTCTCAACTTTTTCTCATGTCAGTGTCTTGGAGACAGAAATGTACCAAGTTTTATCCCCGGAAGAAGTAACTGAGCTTATAGAATCAGCTGAAGTTGTTTTTGATACCAACGAATTTATGGACACTTCATATTTGCCAAACAATATAGAAACTATTAATCATGGTTGTGAATCAAAGAAGACTGCTTGGAATATACATTAAATACAACAGGTAAGGTGGAAGTTTTGGATCTAAATTTTTTACTGAACAAGTTTTCCTTTTTAGAAAATAAAATTGATAATAATAATGAAGAAAATAATGGACAGGAAATAATGGGGGATAACGTAACAGGAAAAACCTTAATTGAAACAAGAAAAGAAGCGCCGAATAGTTCGTTAAAGTCTGATTTAGAAAAAAATGATACAGATAATGAAAATTTTACAGAAAATTTGGATAATAGCAATCCTGTAAAAATAGCAGCTAAAGTAAACAAAGCAGAAAATGAGGAAGAAGATTTAAAAAAACAATTAAAAGAAAAAAGCAAGGAACTAAAAGAGAAATTAATACAAAGCGGAGAATGTCAGGACTAAAATATCTCGGATTTAGAAAACCAAAGGGAGAAATAAATACATTTTATAATGTAGAGCGTCAACAAAGAAAACTAAAGATCGTTGTAAATGTATTAAAAAGGTACTTAAAAGAACAAAAAATGACCAATCGAAGAAATGTTATGAAATTAGTGATGAGAAAAGGCAAGGTATTTTTGACAAATTTTGGTCTGAGATGACATGGGAGCAGCGGAAAATCTACGTAGCACATAGTGTGCAGCTTATTGAAAAGGAAATGCCGTCAAAAAATTTGGAAAACTCACGCCGCCATTGTACACTTAAATATCATTTGAACATTGGAAACAACCAAATTCCTGTATGCAAAGTAATGTATTTAAATTCTTTTAATTTGGAAGAGTGGTCAGTAAGCCAATGGGCGTTGAATGCCAAGAATGGAATGGCTCATAGTAATGAAACGAAACTAAATCAACGTCCCAAACGTAAAAATATTCTTGAGGCTAAGAAACAGTACTTAAGCGAATTTTTGGAAAGTCTAAACAAGCTGCCTTCGCATTACTGCCGCAAGGATACAGATAGGTTATATTTGGAGCAGTGTTTTTAATCTTGGGCTCAGTTGTATCAAGTTTACGAAGATAGATACAAGGAGCAAGGTCTTAAATCTTTATGTTACACTGTTATGAAAGAAATGGCCGATGAGATAAAACTATCCTTGTTTAGACCAAGAAAAGATCAATGCGATATTTGTTTTAAATACAAAAATGGCAATTTTGAAGAGGAAAACTATATTGAGCATTTGGAAATAAAAGACTTAGCGAGAAAAGAAAAAGAACAGGATAAAGAAAAAGCCTTGCATGGAGAATATTATGTAATAACCGTTGATGTTCAGGCTGTAAAATTAGCACCGCACATACCTGCAAGCACATTGTAATATTTATCTTTTATAATTTAGCAAATAACGATGTTACTTGCTACTGGTATAATGAAAGTGAAGCAGATGGTCAGGCATCAGTTTTTGCGTCTTTTCTTGTAGATTATCTTGAAAAACATTTTTTGTCTCAGAAGATAATGAAACCCATTATAATTTATTCTGATGGCTGCACCGCCCAAAACCGTAATATCATACTTGCCAATGGGTTACTTTACTTATCAGAAAAATATAACGTAACAATATTTCAAAAATTTTTAGAGAAAGGGCAGACGCAGATAGAGTGCGACTCTGTACACTCATCGATCGAAACTGCTCTAAAAAATACAGAAATTTATTTACCAAGTGACTATATCAAAATAACAAAAAAAGCTCGATCAAAAAGTCCGTATAAAGTAAAAAATTATGATTATACTTTTTTTTTTTTAAATTTTGGACACAAGGAATGCATAAAATACAGCTCCATTAAACCATCTAAGCTATCCGGAGATGAAAGAGTTGTTGTTACAAATATTCGGCTTTTAAATTATTGTGACGGGAAAATTACATGTAAATTATCATATTCTCAGGGACAATACAACGAACTTCTAACGAGACCGAAAAAAATGAATCTTAAGGGCATATAATTTCCAGCACTTTATAAATCAAAACTTGCAATGACAAAAAAGAAGTACGAACATTTACAAAGTATAAAAAATACAATTCCGAGAGATTGCTGGAGCTTTTATGAATAGCTTCTGTACCAGTAAAATTTAGAATTTTATTGTTAGAATAGAAAAAATTTAAGTTTTCAAGAACTATTTATCATAGCTGCAGTTTCTGTATAGCTAATTTTTTATTTTGTGAGAAAAATATTATAGGTTTGCAGGAATTTATCAACAATACCATACTGTTTTTTTCACGTTCCTCATTTTTAAAATAAAAATAAAAATATAATTATTTTGTTATTGTGCTTTAATATAAATTTAATACCTCTTACAGTAGGTATAAGAACAGGACTCCGCAAATTCAGTTATATAACTAAAAATTGTAATTATTTTGTTTTGTAACTTATATTAAATCAGCTGCTCTAAAAATAACTATATATAAGAAGAAAAATTAAGAAATTCACTCAAGACAAAAATAAAACAGTTTTTTCTTTCTCCTGTAAAGTTTCACATTTGTCAGTTACGAGGTATTGCCCTGAGACCCTCGATTTCTCGGGCAAATAACGCATGTGAGCAAATAAAAGACGAAAAAGAGCTGGACCTGGTAACAGATGGGAAAGGTCACAGACCTGTGGCAATTCTATTTTCAAAAAATATTCAAGAATTTATTGAAGTTTTGTTATCAATAAGATGTGTGCCAAAACAAATGAATATTTATTTGCAAATCCTAATACCGAAAATCGGTGGCTCAGTAGATATCATATTTTTAAAAAATTAGCTCAAGAATCGGGAGCATCCAATAAAGATCTATTTACTTCGACAAGATTGCTACCGTGCTTCAAGTAATGAACATAGGTGAGGCAGAAATCGAACAGTTTGCAAACTTTATGGGACACACAAAAAAGACCCATGAGGAATACTATCGGTGAGTCTTAGTGTAAAATATTAGGTTTTTTTTAAGCACGCAACAGAACCGTTTCAGAACGGTAATTTCCCGTCGCCCAGCTAAACAATGTACCTGTGGCCGCTTTGACTAGGATCAAAAATATGTTAAACAACTTCAAATTATCGTTTTGAAACGGTTCTCTCGCGTGCTTGGAACAAACATAATAAAAATAATTAACCAGCAGTTTTTTTTTATTATGTAAACCAAGGACAATAAAAAAATGCGCCTCGATCAGGGATAAATTGTATGCTCTATATACGACTAAATTGGGTGACGGGAACACTTACTTCATAAAATTACAATATTTTGGTTTTGTAGGCTTCCACAAGATGTATACCAAACTGCAAAAGTATCGAAGATACTTATGGCTATTAATAGCGGAAGAGGTATGAAATACCTCTTCCGCTATTATCCCTTAAAATGTTATATTGTTTGTTGAATGAACCGTCACAAGTATCATGTATTTTATGTTAAATACTTGAAAGCACCACATTTATGCTTGTTTCCAAATCTTATAAATTTAACCACTGTTGCCAAGTGTCGGGCTAACGATTGCACCAATAATCAATACCAATTGTATAAAAATGAGCTGACCAAAAACCTAATACTCTAAATGTTAGGTAAATGAAGGTTATATGACCACGTACACCGTTTCAACTTAAATCAAGCAAGAGCACAAAAAATGAATAAGTTCATTGTAGAAGATCACTTCACAAAGCTGCGCAATATTTTTAGATATCTGAACATTTTTAACCAGCCTGAACGGATTTACAATATCGATGAAAAGGGCTGTAGATTAATCCTTCACTACCAACAAAGTTCTGTCGAAAAAAGTGGCAAAAGGGTGCATATTGTGGCCAATGAGCATGGAGAGAATGTAACAATTGTTTCTTGTGGTAACGCTCTTGGTACAGCAATACCTCCTTTGGTGCTTTTCAAAGGCAAACGTATGAAACCAGAATGGATTGACTCCCTACCTCCAGGTTCAGCTGTGCGCCTGACCAGAAAAGGGAGTATGACCAATGACCATAGAAACTTTTTGTGCTTGGATTCATCATTTTGCAAAATTTAAGGTTCCTAGACCTTGTGTAATAATATTTGATGGAGCAAAAAGTCACTTGGACCACACGATAGTCGAGGCTGCTGATCAATACGAGATTACCTTGTCTTCCCAGTAACACC
>JAHBCN010002348.1:0-50000 GCA_019359885.1 Listronotus oregonensis
ACAGATATTTTTAAAGGATTTGAAATGGCCATTAATCAAAAGAACCTTCGATGGAAAAACTTGAAATGTATTACAACTGATGGAGGCAAAAACATGAGTGGGAAAGATAAAGGAGTGGTCGCTCTTGTGTCAAAGGCTGTAGAAAATGACGGTGGTTCAAAACCATTAGTCTTACATTGTATCATTCATCAACAGTCTTTGCGCGGAAAATGTTTGATATGTCTGACGTTCTGAAACCAGTCATATCAACTGTTAATTTTATCAGATCTTTTGGGCTGAATCACCGACAATTCCGACAATTTATTGAAGAGATTGGAGAAACTGACTTACCTTATCATACTGCCATACGCTGGCTTAGTTGTGGGAAAGTCCTTCAGCGCTTTTTTGAACTTCGAGCAGTGATCGAAATTTTTTTGAATGAAAAGCATCGCCCTCTTACTGAATTACAAAACAACGCATGGCTGTGGAAGTTAGCATTCTATGTTGATTTGACAAAACATGAACGAACTGAATTTGGGATTCAAGGAGAAAACCAGCATCTTCCGATTTATACACTAATATCAAATCATTCCGGAAGAAATTGAGACTGTTCAATCACAACTACAAGTAAATGTTTTCACATTTTTAAAACATGTGAAATATTAACCCACTACTGAGACTGAGTTTCCTATCGATTTTGCAATCGAAACTTTGAGTGCTTTGAAGATAAATTTTGATACTCGTTTCTCGACTTTGATGCATTGGAATCAAATTAAGATTTTTCAGAATCCTTTTGAATGACATTGAAACCTAGCCCCGGAATTTCAAATGGAAATGATTGATCTACAATGAGTGATATAATTAAGAACAAATATCAAAATCATCTTTGTTGGAATTTTATAAGAGTTTCCATGACACAATTTGAAATTTGCATAAATTTGCTCGTGGTCTGTTTTCTGTTTTGTACTACTTATTTGTGTGAGAAAACCTTCTCCAAAATGAATAACAAAAAATGTTTACAGATCGAAATTAACTGATGAGCATCTTAAATCTCTTTTAATAATTGGTACAAGAAAATTATCCCAAAACTATTGTCAGTGGAAAATCTCAATTACATAAATCTCATTAGTATTTCATATGTCATTATGTTTGTTATAAGTTATGTGATTATTTAAAATGTTAAAATGTTAGTTGGATTCATTTCAATAATTTGTTAGTTATTATATACTGAAGTTAAATTTTCTGCATATTATAATGTCTTTACTCATTACAATTCTGTGTTTCTTTATCCAATTTATCACAAAAACAATAACAATAAGCCTACAAGAATGTTATGAGTTAGCGGAGTTAGCCCATGACCATATCAATAGATGTCATATTAATAATTATTCAACATAAAATTAGAATACTTCAGTAAACTAAATTTAATTTGCTATAAAAATTATTTGTTCTCTAAAAGGAGTTTTCAAGTGGGCCGGACAAAATCAGTCCGCGGGCCGGATGTGGCCCTCGGGCCGTAGTTTGGAGACCCCTGGTTTAGGATGCCGATGCCAAAAAGTTTTACAGGAACTTTTTTTTTACAATAACATTTTGTGTTAGCGACTGTGACTTTCAAATATACAGGGTGTGTCAAACATTTTTTTTTTGGAATACACATTCTGACGCTGTCTGGTCATATTCGTCATATTGTGCGGTCACATGGTCTGGATTCATTTTTTGAAGAAGCAAAATAGTTCTTTATTTATCATTAGTTAAAAAAATAAAATACAAAGAAAGGATTTTGCTATAAGACTTCGACATACATATTTTTTAAACACCAACCAAACCTATTTTGTGTTTCAGGATTTACTAAACCGTACGAAATCTCGTCAGCAAACCAACTGGTTCAAAACACTAAAAGAATACTACAACAGACCGGAATGGGAGCTGTACGATTTGAGGACAGACCCCGCCGAAGTAAACAATTTAGCGTCGAAGCCTAGTATGAAAGAAGTTTTTAATCAGTTACAAAAACGCTTGTTTGAGTGGCAAAAAGATACTGCGGATCCCTGGATTTGTGCTCCTCATGCT
Organism: Listronotus oregonensis; assembly: GCA_019359885.1. Lineage (NCBI taxonomy): Eukaryota > Metazoa > Arthropoda > Insecta > Coleoptera > Curculionidae > Listronotus > Listronotus oregonensis. Next base: position 2,050 of record JAHBCN010002348.1, read on the forward strand.
GTTTTAGAAGACAAGGGAGATTTTAAGGATAATCCGAAGTGTCTAGGGTTAGATAATATATGGTAAATCAATATACGTATAAAAATAAAAATTAAAAAATACAGTATCAGTGATAAAAAAATCTAAAACACTCAGCAAAAATTAAATACCCTTTATATACTAAGTGACATAGAAAATGCAAGACCGAGTTGAAGTGCTGTAATTTTGAGCACACTTTATAGGTCTACTGATAAATAGAAAGTGATTAAAATTTAAATCCAAAATATCGCAAAATAGCCGAGATATCCCACCTCAATGTTATTAATGTGTCGAAGCTCCTCTGTTCGCTACACATTTGTTAAGTCATCGCGGCATTGATTGGATTAGGTAATTGATGTCTTCTTGGTGTATTGTATCCCGGGCCATCTGAATTTGGTTTCATAGAGCCTCCCTGTTTGTGGAGGGTGCGGTGAATTTTGCAACTTTCTTTCCATCATATCCCATACATGTTCGATGGGAAAAAGGTCTGAAGATCAAGGAGGCTATTAAAGCAAATTTACACCGGATGCTTCTAAAAAGTCTAAAGTAACACGTGGGACATGAAGTATGTATTGTCCTGCTGACAAAGTGGATTTTGCAATGTTTCCAAAAAGAGAAGCAGATGTGGTTGCAAAATTCGTGGATATGCTACCTGGAATGAACATTAATCGTGACCTGCTGCCGTAGGCAATGGCATCCCATACCATAACACCCACAGTGCGATGAATATGCCTTTAGGTGGAAAATTGGACGTTCCGTCGTTTACCACGTCTCCTTCTTACTCTTGCACGGCCATCATGTGTGCCGAACAGAATCTGGACTCATTGCTGAATACGATTGAGATCCATTTCATATTCCATTCAAGTCTCTCCCTACTCCATATAAATCGTTGCCGACGATGCTGTGGGATCAGAGGAAATACAAGATGGGGACGTTATGAAAACAGTCCGAAAGACCTTATTCGGTGATAAACTCTCTTCATTGTTATTGCCTTCTGACAGCATAAACTAAGGCGGCCAACTTTCTAAAAAGTCAATGCTTGAAATAAGACGACGACGGGGGAGAGGGGGGTTGAGGTAGAAGGAGTAAAATTAATGAAAATCGGGTAATACTTAATCAACATTTTATCATTTAAAATAGTATTTTCCGTTAAATGACATTTTTCTAGATTAGGGTTCTTGTTAAGTATGGCATTAAAAGTTTTAACAACTGCCTATATTAAATTTTACAATAAGCATTACACGTAACGTTTCAACTGTAAGTGATGATTTTTGTGATGTCCATCAACGAAAATACTCGTTCTCGGAGCATTCGTCGACATGCGGGACGCAAGAGACGAATTGCGGGACAATTTTATTAAATATTGCAATGCGGGATAACAACCGCCAATACGGGTCCAGCAGAATGCGGGACGGTTAGCCGCCTTACATCAAACCACTGATTCGCAACTGCCCTTGTTGTGAAAAATCGATCTCTAAGTGCTAGTTGCTTGAAATAACGATCCTGTTGCTCTTTAGTTTGTCTTTGGCATCCAGTACCTCTAACTCGTCGATTTCGGCCTTCTTGGAACTACGCTCGACAACATCTCATTACAGTAGCTTCGTTTCGATTTACCCGATCAGCGATTTCTCTAAAAGAAAATCCGGCTCGGAAAGTTAAGAGAAACTAGCGCTTAATACTTTTCCAAAAATAAAAAAGAAAAAAATTTAACGAAAATACAATTTTTATTAAAATTTTCAATTTAATTTTAATTATGGGTTTTGTGTTGAAAAAAAAAGTTTCTTAATGAAAAGTTGCTGACTCTGAAAAAGGGGAAGTTGTCATAGTTTTTATAAAACACACCAGTTTTTGCGACGCGATCAGTATCCTGCTTGAGGATGTTATTTTATCCTTCTCATATAGCTTTTTGACCGTATACCAAGTGCCAATGAATTTATTAGATATGTCATAACTTCTAGAGTATTGGGAGTATCAAAATGAGATTTGGTGTAGGTAAATGGTATGGGGAGAAGAGAGTTTTCGCATATTTTTCATTTTCTGGTCACTTCCGGTTTCACCGGAAATGACTCCGGTTTTGAATTTTCTAATTGGACACATATTTTTGGATTTGTAAGATAATTCTGGACCAGAAGGTGGCATTTTTAGAAAAAATGTAAACAAACTTTATTTTTTTAGAGCAACTTTTAATATTGCCTCTAGGTGGCCATGATCGGAGACTTAAACCAATCTAAGGATGTCAGGTGACGTCAGAAAATTACAATCTCAAAGTTTTAATGCCTAGTATAAAAGAGAGGAATAAGACAATTTGACAAAATCACACTTTCGTGTCTAACTTTTACTTTCAAATGGCAACCCTTTTTTGAAAAGCACTTTCCGGAAAAAGATTTATTGATGAATCTAACGATATGATTTTATTTGTGACTGGATTAAAAATAAGAACATAAATTAAATATAACTGGGCGAAATACTAGATAACAATTTTTTTTACTTAGAGTGAGTGTGATATGAAGAGCCATAATGCATCATATTTTGTAGTTATTACCTAAGTGAGTGTTTGATTTTTTAAAGAAAACTTGATAGCAATAACTGCAAAATTGTATACATTAATTATGGCTATCCATGGCACACTAAACAAAAGTAAATAAATCATTATCCGGTATTTTGCTTAGCTATATTTAATTTATATTTTTATTTTTAATCCAATCGCAAATAAATTAATATCGTTAAATTCGTGAAAAAATCCTTTTTCCGGAAAGTGCTTGTCAAAAAAGGATTGCTGTTTGAAAAATAAAAGTTTGACGCGAAAATGTAATACTCTAGGATGGGGAAATAATTAGCCCAGTAAATAAGCCTGAAAATGTGGAAAAGTTGACAACAAGTCCCAACTTGAATTTTTTGTTTTTACATGTTTTGTAGACCCTCAGGGACATTCATCACCACTAACCTTGCAATGAAAAATGAAAAAATTAGGGTAGTTTTCCCACCTCCAAATAATCTCCACTAGTAAAACTGATGAAAAATTTTTAAAATTCAAAATTTCACCTCCGAAATCGTCTCTTGGGGGTTTTGGGGTCGCTGATTACGAATCCGCGCTCAAAAATCGTGTGAGGGTCGTTGCACCTTATTAAAACCACCCCTAGGAGATACAGAATTAAGGAAATTTTAAAAATTTAAAATTTGACCTCGAAAATCCTCTATCGGGAGTTTTCGGAGTTGCTGATTACGAATCCGGGGCCAAATTATGTGAGGGTAGTTGGACCCCATCAAAACCACCCCTAGGAGTGACAGAAATGGAAAAATTTTGAAAATTCAATAGTTTACCTTGGGATTGGCTCTCGGGAGTTTTCGGGGTCGCTGATTACGAATCCGCAGTCAAAAATGGTGTGAGGGTGGTTGCACCCCATCAAAACCACCCCTAGGAGATTCATAAATGAGGAAATTTTGTTTGAATTTAAAAATTTGTTGAATTGAATGAAGAAAACTTGAAAAACGATTTTATTACACTCAACCAAAATTCGCGCGCATATCATATTGAAAGTTTGTGGTTACTAAACTTCGGATTCGTAATCAGCGACCCCGAAAACCCTCGACAGGCGAATGCAACCATCTTGACTTGATTTTTGTTGACCACGAAATTGTAATCAGCGACCCCAAAAACCCCTGATAGAGGATTTTCGGGGTAAAGTTTTGATGGGGTGCAACCACCCTCACACGATTTTTGACAACGGATTCATAATCAGCGACCCCGAAAAGCTCCAAGAGATGATTTCCGAGGTGAAATTTTAAATTTTAAAAACTTTTCATCAGTTTTACTAGTGGAGATTATTTGGGAGTGGGAAAACTACCCTAATTTTTTCATTTTTTATTGCAAGGCAGTTAGTGGTGATGTATGTTCTTGAGGGTCGACAGAACACGTAAAAACAAAACAAAATCAATCGGAGCTTGCTATCAACTTTTCCACATTTTACAGTATTTTCCAGCCTATTTACTGGGCTAAATAATTTTATAAAAAAAAACCAAGGAAATTTTTTAAACTAACAATAACTCATTTCAAAAGCTGTTACAGTTTAGACAGAATGGGGTTAGAAGGTAAGCCTAAACCCTATGATATTCCATACATGTTCGATGGATGAAAGACTAAAGCCCTAGGTGAACAGGAAAGAAGTTTAACTTTAGCAAAGTGAACTTGAACTTTCGGCATGTAAATGTGTAAAATGCTTAGCATAAATTTACTACGGTAGAATATATTTTTACAATTGCAAAAATACGTAATATTAATTTTGTCAGATTTTTACTGGGTATTTTATTTTCTTTGTCACTGATGAGTATGTTAAGTGAATAAAGCCAATGTACAATTTTATAAATGTGGAATTCTTAAGAGTATAACGTATTTTTATGCAGTTTTTATAAACATAATTTTAATAAAGAAATTGAAAAAAGTACATACATAATTACAAATTTTTAAGTATACCACAATAAACTGTTGGTCCCGTCCAGATGACATTTCCCAGACGATAACAGGGGGTGGTGTGGTAGTGTAGACGTAGTAGTAATGATAATACGTTTTTTTCCTAAAAATACTGCTTTTTTAGTATGTTTATTAAAGGTAAGCTTTTACTTATAGGATCATAACTTTTTTTGTTTTAATCGGATTTTAATATATAAAAATTGGATTTGTAGCATTTTGTCTTCCAGATAATTTTGGTCTTTATACATTTTATTAAATCTTAAGCACTTTAAAGTTATTTGAGTTTAATTAAAGAAAATTCAATTTTTTTTTGTATTTTGACCCCAGAATGGGCCAGTTCCCCTTTTCGGATTCAGGGGTTTTTTTTTCTATAAAGCCCATGATATATAGAAAAGATCCTGAGAAAATCATCTTGTCCCAAATTTGTTTGTTTTTACTGGCCTAAATGTTCTTATGGAGATTTAACATAGCGAAATGGCCACCTAAAAGTTATAACTTTCGACTTCAGCTTTATTGGCCAAACAATAACTTTAGCTATAACTTTTAAAATAATTAAAATTTCAAAAAATCCTTTTAAGGAGGTATTTTTGGATATCTAACCTATCGAAATATATAAAAAAGTCAGGCCCGCATTTGGAGGAGGACAGGCGGGACTACTGCTCCGGGGCCTCCACAAGAGAGAGGCCACCACAATAGTCTCAAAATATTCGTTTTGAGCACAAAAATGATTTCACCCCGAATTTCACAAACTTTGGTTAGTGTTATTTTAAATATTTCTATAGTTGAAAATGCTTTTAAACAAATTACGCTGCTTTTTTGTCAAAAATAATCCGCTGAGAAGGCTGTAACTTTTTTTCTAATAATATTTAAGGAATCTGTCATGTCTCATTTTCAAGCTTAGACCTTACGTTTAAAAGGAGCGGCTACGAGACTTTCTACGTCGAATAGAAGCCAAGTTATGACGGAAAAGTAAGGGAAAATCGTTATTTTGCAATATTTTTGCATTAAATTTGCAATATCTCCAGTTCTAATTGACGAATTTTAATTAACAAAACGCCATTTTGTTTTTTTTTTATAAGAAACAAAAAAGTATTTAAAAGTATCTTCAATAGTTTATTAGCTAGAGTGTATTAAACAATTAAATAGTTTATAACAATTTTCTGACCACCTTTCCTGAAAAGCGAGTTTCAGATTTCGATTTCGCAGGCAAAAACAACTAGTACTCGTTCTTGTGGACCTTGTTTTGATTAGTAAAATGTAGGGCCCCCACACGAAATCTGCCCAAGGACCTCCACAGTTGTAAAGCCGGCTCTGAAAAAAGTCGATTTTTAGGACGGACATCCCCTGACCCCCCTATCGGCGGCCGTGGTACTGACTATGCGCTGCTCTTCTATAGGCCTTTTCATCATGTGTCAAGCGCAAGCGCATTCGCTATGTTGAAATAGCGGCAATTCAAAAGTTTCGTACTGTTTTGATCGACAAAAATCGTTGATGGTGCTTCACTGATTTATAATTCAGTTGAAGCCCATAATTGTACGCAATTAAAAAGGTAGCTTAAATGTCATGGATGTCTTTAAAAAGGAAAAAGAAGTGAGCTAATTGAGAGGTTAGGCATCATTACTTCTTTACTATAAAAAAGTATTTATAATTTTATTCTAATTAGCCTACCACATATATACAATTGTTATATTATTAAATTGATTGTATTTAAATGGTTTATAGCGTGTATCATTCTTACATACTTCCCTAACAACACCGCTTCTTCGTTCCTTTTCGTACTGATATCATTATAATAATCGATTAAAAACCTATTTGCTAATTAAGGCACTCTTTTCTTTATTTTCGTATTTTTTTTCTTCAATAACTGTACTTTCTTTAGTATTTTTTTTTTTTTAATTATGTGTTTACAGGCCCTTAAACATGCTTGTTTACAAAAACAGTACGAAAAAAATGGCTGATACTGACGCATGCGCACAAAAAAAATTGTGATGAAAAGGCCTATTGATAGGTTTTACAAGATGATTTAATTAAACAAAAAATAGACCTTTAAAGTGCAAAAAATGCCATCTTGGAATAATTATACTCAGTATGCCATCTAATCGATATAAACGCGATAAATAACTTTTCGAAAGCTTTAACTCAGCATACTAAGCACGATTGTTCCAAAAAGCCAGTTGTTTTAACAAAAGTCATGGACGAGCTTGGCCCTTAGGCTAAGATTATGTCTGTCTAATACAAGTATGCCGATAATTTTTCGCCATATTTTGTTTTTATCAAATTTGTTTTGGTTTGAATGGCATACTCAGTTCCAAGATGGCTATTTTTTGCACTTTATAGGTCTTTTTTAGCATCATAAGAACTACTCTTATAAACATGACACTTACCGAATTTATGATGTCCATGTCAGTTAATTTAATCTTTTCACCCATTAAGGCACTGAAATCAAAGAAAAATATATGAGGCTAATCATAATATTTTTAAAAATAAAATAAATACATTTTTTTAAATACCGCTGACTTTTTGAAAGTTATAAACACTATTTTTATTTATTTCTTAAGAAACACAGCTACACGTACCTTTATTTTGCATTATCCAAGGCCTCGGCAACTGTTTCGGCCTTCCTTTGCCATCATCAGTGTTGTACGGTCTCTAAGGACAACAACAGACAGCCACCTACTCGTTATATGTCTTACTCCAAGCTGAAACGTAAGCAGCTGCCAAGAAGACACTGAGGCTTTGAAATATTTGCAATTTTAATATGAATCATCATTAAGAATGAGTTTGTAACTTTATTAGAGAGTTTTCAAAGCCTCTTGAGTATTCTTAATTTAAAGTTATAGTGTAGAATTTATTTATATTAATAGTTATTTTATTATAACCTATAAATATTCATCAGTTAGTACATTTAAAAAACCAATGGACCCTGAAAAAAATTATAATAATTTTAAAAAGGGAATAAAACCCTCTAAAAAAACACAAATATTAATTAGTACGTAAAAAACTGAAAAAAATCCTTAAAATAACAGATTATTTAGTACATTTGAAACACAAATGTATCCTTCAAATATGGATTATTTAGTTCCTTTAAAATAAATAAAACACCCTGAAAAAAACAGATTAATTAGTACTAGTGAATAATTAAAATACCCTAAAAAACATAATAATTAGCGCGTATCAAAAGCTAAAATAACCTTTAAAAAAACAGTAATTAGTACATTTAAAAAACTAATGTATCCTGAAAAATGGAATATCTAGTACATTACAAAAAAAATAATTAAAACACCCTGAAAAAAAAAACAGATTAAGAAGTAAAATAACCTGAAAAAATAAAATATCTAGTAAATTAAAAAAAAATTAAAAGACCCTAAAAAAGAGTAAGAGCTAAAATAACCAAAAAAAAAAAAAATTAGTACATTTGAAATACTAATGTATCCTGAAAAAATGGAATATCTAGTACATTACCAAAATAATTAATTATATCACCCTAAAAAAGATTAAAAGCTAAAAATAACCTAAAAAACAGTAATTGGTACATTTAAAATACTAATGTTTCCTAAAAAGTTGAAATATCTAGAACAAAAAAATATAAAACACCCTGGAAACAAACCCCATAAAAACATATTATTGTGTGTGCCTGAACACCTGAAAAAAAACAGTAACTAGTACATTTAAAAAACGAACATATTCTAAAAAAATGGAATTTCTAGTACATTAAAAAAATTAATAAAACACCCTAAAAACAGATTAATTAGCACATCTGAAAAATCAGAGTAATTTAAAACATAATAATTTGTGGGTTTGAAAAACTGAAATAACCTGAAAAAAAAAATAATTAGTACATTTATAAAACAAAAGGAGTAAAAAAGCTAGTATATTTAGAAAAAAAAACAATTAAAATACCCTAAAAATACAGATTATTTGGTACATTTTAAAAACTCATATCCCTAAAAAAATAATAGGATTAAAAAAATAAATAAAATGCCCTGAAAAAAAACAGATTAATAATTACATGTAGAAAGGTAAATGATATGGCCTGAAAAAAAACAGATTAATTAGTACAAGTAAAAAATTAAATATCCCATAACAACTATAGATTATATTGAACACTTAAACATCAAGCTAAATATTTTTTATTATTAAAAACTTTTGATATTCTTAATTTAAAACATAAATTTTGCTTCCAACATTCATAAAAAATTGTTTCTAGCTAGATTTCTAAAAATATTATAAAATTTCAATGTAAACAATGCTTTATTTATAAAAAGATGAAATTGCATTCGTAACACTTTTTTGTGAGATTATTTCAAGAGGTCCCTTATACAGTAGTAACAAAAGTGCCATATCTGCATTGACTTAATCTATCTACATTAAGAAAAAATTGGGGCGTCTGCGACGCTTTTTTTTGGTGTTTGTCGTTTGACGTCTAAAATAACCTAAACAATGCTTTATTTATAAAAAGAAGAAATTGCATTCGTAATACTTTTTTGTGAGATTTTTTCAAGAGGTCTCTTATACAGTCGTAACAAAAGTGCCATATCTGCATTGACTTAATCTATCTACATTAAGAAAAAATTGGGCGTCTGCGACGCTTTTTTGGTGTTTGTCGTTTGACGTCTAAAATAACCTAAACCAGGAATTTAAATACTGCCGCCAACATTAATAAAGAAATATATTTGCAATGGTTTTTTGTGCGACTAAGTACTAATATTTGGCTATTCACATACTTATTAAAGAAGTTGTGGCGTCTGCAACGCTTTTTTGTTTTCTTACTAGACTTCTGGAATAATAATTACTGACGCTAATCGATAGTTAGGTACCAAAAAAATAATAATAATAAAATTTTTTATTTGTCGGCAATAACACGAAATATAATTGAAATACAACTACTTATGTAGACAGTAATATAGCAAATAATGGTATAAGCTATTTTTAAAAACAATATTTTGCACCTGCGATGCTTTTTTTAATTAATTATCTTGTTTTCCATAATCACAAAAGGTTATTAATACAGTAATGTTTACATAAAGAACAAATTGAGACGTTTGCAACGCTTTTTGAAACATATGAAACAATTTAAGCACAACTATTAATGGAGACAGTTATATAGCAAAATGGTATTAGCTATTTTTTAAAACATAGCACTTTAATTCATACAGTGCTTCCTATATTCTTAAAAAAATAATATTTTGCATCTGCGATGCAAATTAATCATCTAGTTTTTCATAAGACCTAATAATACAACTCTGTTTACGTTAAGAGAAAAATGTCGCGTCTGCGACGCTTTTTTGTTGTTCTTAACTGGATTTGTAAAATATCCTAACATGTTAATTTATACAGTGCTTCCTATATTCAAACAAACATGTACTTTGCATCTACGATGCTTTTTTAATTATTTATCTCCTTTTTCCATAATTACGAAGTACTATAGATACAGTACTGTCTAGATGTAAAAAAATCTTTACCCCTTATACTCTAAAACAGAAATCGGTCGAGTAATTTATAACCTTATTGTGGTCCACATAGTCGAGAAAAAACCCCCAGGGGGGATTTGGTGTCAGGGGAACTATGCCATTAGAGCACCCTCGTAAAATGAGTACTTAAAGCTATAAATCCGGCAAAATTCTGTAATAGAGAATTATAAGATTTACTCGCCTAACCAATTTACTACACCCAACCGATAGTTAGGTACCCCAAAAAAACTTGTTGATTTGTAAATATTGAAAAAAATAGCTAATAGCATTTGCCTCCTAAGAGAAAAATCTAATTATTCGATGTTGCCTTTCGTGTTGACATATTGTAGTTTTCCATAATTACAAAGGATTATTGATACAGTAGTGTCTATATTAGAAAAATTAGGGCGTCTGCGACGCTTTTTTGTGTATTTTTCAACTATTATGTTCTCCCTAATATTAAAGAAATGTTGCTTTGTGGCGTCTACGACGCTTTTTGGTATTGTTGTTTACCTATCTTGTTCACCCCAATGTTAAAGAACTATTGTATTATTACTGTCCACAATAGGATAAAATTGTGGCGTCTGCAACGCTTTTTTGTGATATTTTTAAACTATCTTGTGCTCCCTAATATTAAAGAACTACTGGTATATTATCGCCTATATTATTGATAAATTGTGGCGTCTACAACGCTTTTTGTATTGTTATTCAACTTTCTTGTTTACCCTAATATTAAAGAACTATTGGTATATTACTGTCTACTACGATAAGTGCGTCTTACGCTTTTGTGTATTTAAACTTGTTTCTAATAATAAGACTATTGGCATATTACTCACATTAGATAAATTGTCACTCAACGCTTTTTTGTTGTTGTTTAACTCTCTTGTTTACCTTAATAATGAAGAACTATTGGTATATTACTGTCTACATTAAAAATACATTGTGGTGTCTGCAACACTTTTTTGTGTTATTTTTAAACTATTTTGTGCTCCCTAATATTAAACAACTATTGGTATATAACCACCTACATTATTGATAAATTGTGGCGTCTGCAATGCTTTTTTGTGTTGTTGTTCAACACTCTTGTTTAGCCTAATATTAAAAAACTATTGGAATATTACTGTCTGTATTGGAGATAAATTGTGGCGTCTGCAACGCTTTTTTGTGTATTTTTAACTATCTTGTGCTACCTAATATTAAAGAACTATTGGTATATTACCTCCTACATTATTACTAAATTGTGGCATCTGCAACGCTTTTTTGTGTTGTTGTTGATCTCTCTTGGTTACCCTAACAATAAAGAACTATTGGTATATTACTGTCTACATATTGATAAATTAGGGCTTCTGCAACACTTTTTGGTGTTGTTGTTCAACTTTCTTGTTTAACCTAATTTTTATGTCTTTTCCATAACAACCATAAAGACTATTAATTAAGTACTGTTTACATAAAGAAAAAAATGTGCACACTTTTTTTATTTTCTAACCGATCTTCTAAAGTCACCTAAAATTTATTTTAAACAGTGCATTCAATATTCAAAAGGTATTTTTGTCATCTGCGACAAATTTTTGATTAATTATTCTGTTATCCTAACAATAGATAAACTAATATATGGTATTCTTTTACATTAAAAAAAGCACGCTTGTTTTCTTCTTAAAAATGGCATCTGCGATGCTTTTTTGCGATTATTTGTTCTCCGATATAACATGGATTAACTATTAATATTTTGCTATACATACATATCAAAATTGTGCGTCTGCAACGCTTTTTTGTTTTTAACTAACTCTATAATATTATACGCTAATCATATTTAGCGTTCCCAAAAAATAAAAAATAATAAAATTGTTTATTTGTGGCAATAACACGAAATATAATTAAAATAACTACTTATGTAGACAGTAATGCAAAGTATAAGCATTTTTAAAATAATATTTGGCCTGCGATGCTTTTTTGATAATTAGCCCATTACTTTTTGAAAATAAAGATTTTGTAGATATGGCAGTATTATGCTTTTTGTTTGCTTTCAACTGGATTTCTAAAATAACATAGAGTTAATTTATACAAAGCTTGCTATATTCCTAAAAAATAATATTTTGCACCTGCGATGCTTTTTTTAAATTAATTATCTTGTTTTCCATAATCACAAAAGGTTATTGATACAGTAATGTCTACATAAAGAATAAATTGAGGCGTTCGCAACGCTTTTTGAAACATATGAAACAATTTAAGCACAACTACTAATGTAGACACTGTGGCGGTAATATAGCAAAATGGTATTAGCTATTTTTAAACATAGCACTTTAATTCATACAGTGCTTTCTATATTCTTAAAAAATAATATTTTGCATCTGCGATGCAAATTAATTATCTAGTTTTTCATAAGACCTAATAATTCAATTCTGTTTACATTAAGAGAAAAATGTCGCGTCTGCGACGCTTTTTTGTTGTTCTTAGCTGAGATTTGTAAAATATCCTAACATGTTAATTTATACAGTGCTTCCTATATTAAAAAAAATGTACTTTGCATCTACGATGCTTTTTTAATTATTTATCTTCCTTTTTCCTTAATACGAAGTACTATGGATACAGTACTGTCTATATGTAAAAAAATCTTTACCCCTTATACTCTAAAACAGAAATCGGTCGAATAATTTATAACCTTATTGTGGTCTACATAGTCGAGAAAAAACCCCCAAGGGGATTTGGTGTCAGGGGAACTATGCCATTAGAGCACCCTCGTAAAATGAGGACTTAAAGCTATAAATCCGGCAAAATTCTGTGATAGAAAATTATAAGATTTACTCTCCTAGCCAATTTACTACACCCAACCGATAGTTAGGTACCCCAAAAAAAACTTGTTGATTTGTAAATATTGAAAAAAATAGCTAATAGCATTTGCCTCTAAGAGAAAAATCTAATTATTCGATGTTGCCTGTGGTGCTGACAAGAATTATATTATAGTTTTCATAATTACTAAGGATTATTGATACAGTATCTTCTGCTCCCTAATATTAAAGAACTATTGGTATATTACTGTCTACATTAAAGATAAATTGTGGCGTCTGCAACGCTTTTTTGTGTTGTTGTTCAACTCATCTTGTTTACCCTAATATTAAAGAACTATTGGAATATTACTGTCTACATTGGAGATAAATTGTGGCGTCTGCAACGCTTTTTTGTGTTATTTTTAAACTATCTTGTGCTACCTAATATTAAAGAACTATTGGTATATTACCTGCCTACATTATTAATAAATTGTGGCGTCTGCAACGCTTTTTTGTGTTGTTGTTTAACTCTCTTGTTTACCCTAATATTAAAGAATTATTGGTATATTACCGCCTACATTATTGAAAATTGTGGCGTCTGCAACGCTTTTTTGTGTTGTTGTTGTTCAACTATCTTGTTGTTGAATTATTGGTATATTACTCTCTACATTAGGGATAAATTGTGGCATCTGCAACGCTTTTTTTGTTGTTGTTCAACTCTTTTGTTAACCCTTATATTAAAGAACTATTGGTATATTAGAGATAAATTGTAGCGTCTGCAACGCTTTTTTGTGTTAGTTTTGAACTATCTTGTCCTCCCTTATATTAAAGAACTATTGGTATATTACCGCCCACATTATTAATAAATTGTGGCGTCTGCAACGCATTTTTGTGTTGTTGATCTTGTTTACCCTAATTATAAAGAACTATTAGTATATTACCGCCTACATTATTAATAAATTGTGGCGTTTGCAACGCTTTTTTGTCTTGTTGTTAAACTCTCTTATTTACCCTAAATAAAGAATTATTGGTATATTACTGTCTACATTAGGATGAAATTTGGCGTCTGCAACGCTTTTTTTCTGTTGTTGTTCAACTCTCTTGTTTACCCTAACAATAAAGAACTATTGGTATATTACTGTCTACATTAAAGATAAATTGTGGCGTCTGCAACGCTTTTTTGTGTTGTTTTAACTCTTGTTTCCCTAATATTAAAGAACTATTGGTATATTACGCACATTATGAAAATTGTGGCGTCTGCAACGCTTTTTTTGTTGTTGTTCAACTCCTTGTTTACCTAATATTAAAGAACTATTGGTATATTACTGCTACATTAATAATTGTGGCGTCTGCAACGCTTTTTGTTATTTTAACTCGTTTCCCTATATAAGAACATTGGTATATTACCGCTAATTAATAAATTGTGGCGTCTGCAACGCTTTTTTGTGTTGTTGTTAACTCTCTTGTTTACCCTAATATTAAAGAACTATTGGTATATTACTGCCTACATTATTGATAAATTGTGGCGTCTGCAACGCTTTTTTGTTGTTGTTCAACTCTTTGTTTACCCTAATATTAAAGAACTATTGGTATATTACTGTCTACATTAGGATAAATTGTGGCGTCTGCAACGCTTTTTTGTTTGTTGTTTAACTCTTTTGTTTACCCTAATAATAAAGAACTATTGGTATATTACTGTCTACATTAATAATAAATTGTGGCGTTTGCAACGCTTTTTTGTCTTGTTGTTAAACTCTCTTATTTACCCTAATAACAAAAAATTATTGGTATATTACAGGCCTACATTATTGAGAAATTTTGGCGTCTGCAACGCTTTTTTCGTGTTGTTGTTCAACTCTCTTGTTTACCCTATACTAATAGAAGTATTGGTATATTACTGTCTACATAAGGAATGAATTGTAGCGTCTGCAACGCTTTTTTGTGTTATTTTTAAACTATCTAGTTTCCCTAATACTAAAAACTATTGGTATATTACCGCCTACATTATTGAAAATTGTGGCGTCTGCAACGCTTTTTGTGTTGTTGCATAACTCTCTTGTTTACCTAATATAAAGACTATTGGTATATTACGCCTACATTAAAATTGATGTCTGCAACGCTTTTTGTGTTGTTTAACTCTTGTCTAAAGAACTATTGTATATTGCCTACATTGAAATTTGGCGTTCAACCTTTTGTTGTTAACACGTTACTAATATTAAACTTGTATACTCTACATTAGATAAATTATTGCACGCTTTTTGTGTTGTCACTCTTGTTACTATATAATAAAGTGACCGCTATAGTAATTTGCGTCTGCATTTTTTTGTTGAACTCTCTTGTTTACCCTAATATTAAAGAACTATGGTATATTACTGTCTACATTATGGATAAATTGTGGCGTCTGCACGCTTTTTTGTGTTGTTGTTCAACTATCTTGTTTACCCTAATATTAAAGAACTACTGATATATTACTGTCTACATTACGGATAATTAGTGAACTGCTTTCTATATTGAAATGTTTATTTGGCATCTGTGATGCTTTTTTTGTATCCTCCATACCAACCGTAAAAGACTATTGATAAAGTATTGTTTACATTAGGAAAAAAATGTGGCGTCTGCGACGCTTTTTTAGTATTTTCTAACCGATCTTTTAAAGTAACCTAAAATATTATTTATAAAACTGCTTTTGTTACTCAAAAGGTATTTTTGGCATCTGCGATGCTTTTTTGATTAATTACCTCGCTATCCATAGCATCAAAGTTATTGCAGATACAGCCCTTTTCGTTACAAAGACAGTATACTTGTATGTACTTCTTTCTTTATACATTAAAAAATAAATTTGGTGTCTGCGATGGTTTTTTGGTTTCTAATTAGACTAGCTAAATACCCTCAGACCGTAAGTTATACACTGCTTTCTACATTCAAAAAAATTATTTGGCATCTGCGATGCCTTTTTTAAAAATTCTTCACAGTAACCATGAACAACTATTAATATATTACTGACTATAATTAAAAAAATGTGGCGTCTGCGACGTTTTTTTGGTGTTTATTAAGTAAACCCTTAAAAGAACCTACAGCAATAATTTTGCTCCCTACATTTTAAAAATTTTACTCTTGTTCATATTAAGAAAAAATATCTGGCGTCTGTGACGCTTGTTTGAAATTTTTTTAAGTAGATTCCTAAAGAACCCTAAAACAATAATTTTGCTACCTACATTTCAAAAATAACTTTAGCATCTGCGATGCTTTTTTGATAATTTATTTCTTTTATCATAATGAGCATAAAGAACTATTAATATCTGTCTGCATTAAGAAAAAATTGAGACGTCTGCGACGTTTTTTTGGTGTTTTCTAGAAAGATTTCTAATATAACCTAAAACAATAGTTATAACACTGGTTCCTACATTTAAAATATATACTTGGCATCTGTGATGCTTTTTTGAGTAATTATCGCGTTCTCCACAATGACCTATAGAACCATTGTGAGACTACTACCTATATTTAAAAAAAATGTGGCGCTTTTTGTAAGACTTTCAAAATAACCTACAGTAAATAAAAATACTCTCTCTACGTTCACAAATAAAGCAAATCCTCGGCAATGCTTTTTTGCTTAATTATAGACTCCCGAAATAATCAAACAATAATTTATACACTGCTTCCTTAGGAATATCTTCAGCATCTGCGATGCTTTTTTTAATTCATTATTTCGTTCCTAACAATAAGCCTAAAAAACTATTCATTGAGTACTGACTTTATTATTATTACGAAAAAATTGTGGCGTCTGCGACACTTTTTTGGTGTTTTCTACCTTGGTAGACATCTTAAGGTATGTACACACCGAAAAAACAAACAAGAACAAACATCAGCGAACAAATGTTTTATTTAGTGTAGACAGTAAAAACGCGAACAAACGTTTGTTTGTTCTTGTTCATACATGTTCGGGTCGACGTCGGAACATCAAAATTTTTGTACACACCGAAAAAACAAACAAGAACAAACATCAGCGAACAAACGTTTTTTTCAGTGTAGACGGTTAAAACGGCGAACAAACGTTTGTTGTTCTTGTTCGCACATGTTCCAGTGGACGTCGATACATCAAGGTATGTACACACCGAAAAAACAAACAAGAACAAACATTCGTTTTGTTTACCTTGTTTGTATGTGTTCTTTGTTTATTGTTCGCGTTATTTTGTCTACAAAGCGCAATCAAATATTTGCTCACTCTCGTTTGAAGTTGAAAAAGTTATGGATGACGACGAACAAAATTTATTTCTTTTTAGGTATGTACAGGGTTTTTGGCTATATTTTGAACGGGGTCTACACGTGTGATCTTTAGGAATATTTAAAAAAGTTAAATACAAGAGTTTTATGGTTTTATCTGAACCGCTAGGATTTGCTAAGAAAAGAAACAAATGATAAACGACAAGTTGACAAATGAACATCAACTTTCTTATTTTTAATGCAATGCCCTATATATTTTAACGTATTATAATAGACAATTTTTTTCTGATTTCAAAAATATATAGTTGGCCTATATTTGCATTAACCGTTTTGTAATATTTAAATTTTTAAAATTGAATTTTTTATTATTCAGACATCTTGCGTCTTAGCTAGTTACGCGAAGTGGGCTTTGATAAAATATCCATATTATTAAACAAAACAACAAATATTACAGATTGTCACCGCAATAAAGTCTGTCAAATTTGATAAAATTAAAGAGTTGGGAAATTAGATGTCTTTATTATGGGTTATTCCGAACAAAGAAGTAGATATATTAGAATTTATTATAGATTTAATAATTTAAAAATGGCACAAAACAGTATCTAAGAGGGATCCTCCCAAAAAGTTACCCCCATGCAAAACAATGATCCATTTATTTTTAAAAATTTTCAGCAGAGAAAAACTGTTTTAGGAAAAAGAACTATAGCAAGAAAAAGGAGAGGATTTGGAGGGTTTTTCTATATTTTCAAAGGGAAATATAACAGTATTAAAAAAATTTAATGTTTATACTACGTTTTTATATTTTTGAAGATCCAGAAGATCTATTTCCAGATGTTGCCCGTATTGTCAATAAAACTTGGTGGAAAATTTATAAAATTTTTTTAAAATTTTTACCATTATAAGCCTATAAATTTTTACCGGTTCAAAACTTAACCGAGGAAAATAAAATGCGAAGAACCGAGTTTTGTCAAGAAATGTTGATAAGAATAAACATGACCTAACTTTCTAAAAAAATTGTTTTTTACAGACGAGGGACTTTTACAACTGCCGGAAAGTTTAAACGCAAAAATAAACATTTTTGGGCTACTCAAAACCCTAAAAAAAAAAAATTGTGAAAATTCAAGGGCGAAGATCTGTCAACGTTTGGTGTGCAAAAGTATAGAAATAGAGTTTTAGGTCCTATAATATTTGAGGGGAACATGAATGGTCAAAAATATCTGGGTTTACAAAATGACATAGAAAACCTTTTGGAAGAGTTGCCAGTAATTAATTATAACCAGATTATATGGCAGCAGGACGGAGCTCCTGCTCATAATGTGGTTCAGGTAACAAATTTCTTAATAATAAATATAATTTATGGATTGGAAGGCACGGTCCAATACATTGCCACCCAACAGTCTGATCTCTCCCCGTTGGATCTATTTTGTGTGGGTTATTTAAAGAATGAAATATACTATAATAGATGTCCACTTTAGAAGAACTTACTCAAAAATATAACAGAATTCGGGGTTCATTTTAATCACAGTTTATACTAGATGCGATTAGACATAAATTAAAAACAATATTCAGGATTGCTTTAATAATGGTGGTAGCTGGGTCGAATAAGTTATGTGTTTATGATACCTAATTATGTAATTTCAAATTAAATGATTATTTTAGCTATTTTTAAAATGTTGTTTTTTTTTTTTAACAATATAATTTACTTCCTAACTCTTTAATTTCATCAAATTTGACAACTTTATTGCGGTGACAATGACTGTAATATTTGTTGTTTTGTTTAATAATATAGGTATTTTATCAGCCCACTTCGCGTAACTAGCTAAGACGCAAGAGGTCTGAATAATAAAAATTCAATTCTAAAAATTTAAATATTGCAAAACGGTTAATGCAAACATAGGCAAACTATATATTTTAAAATCAGAAAAAAATGTATATTGTAAATAGGTTAAAATATATAGGGCATTGCATTAAAAATAAGAAAGTTGATGTTCATTTGTCAACTTGTCGTTTATCATTTGTTTTTTTTCTTAGCAAATCCTAGCGGTTCAGATAAAACCATAAAACTCTTGTATTTAACTTTTTTAAATATTCCTAAAGATAACACGTGTAGACCCCGTTCAAAATATAGCCAAAAACCCTGTACACACCGAAAAAACAAACAAAAACAAACATTCATTCTTCACCTTCTTTGTATGTGTTTTTGATTTATTGTTCGCCTTTTCTGTCTACATTGCGCAACCAAATGTTTGTTTACTCTTGTTCGACTAGTTGGAATAGTTATGGATGACCATAAAAACAAAAATTCTCTTTCATGTACCGACGTCCACTGGAACATGTGCGAACAAGAACAAACAAACGTTTGTTCGCCGTTTAACTGTCTACACTGAAGAAAAATGTTTGTTTGCTGATTTTTGTTCTTGTTTGCATTTTCGGTGTGTACATACCTTTTGATGTACCAACGTCTACTCAAATATGTATGAACAAGAACAAACAAATGTTTGTTCGCGTTTTTACTGTCTACACCTACACTAAAGAAAAACATTTGTTCGCTAATGTTTGTTCTTGTATGTTTTTTCGGTGTGTACATGTGTACATACCTTTAAGTAATATAAAACATTAATTTAAATCCTGCTTTATACATTTAAGAGAATATTATTTGACATCTGCGATGTTTTTTTGGCTGATTATCTATTTTCTATAATAAAAAAGAACTATTGATACACTACTCTCTATACTAAGAAAAAAATTGGCGTCTGCGACGATTTTTTTTTTGGAATAGTCTGATTAGGCCTAAAAGCTTTGAACAATAAAAATTTATATACTGTTTTCTACACTTTTAACAGAATATTTGGCACTTGTGATTCTTTTTTGTTTAATTACTTCGTTCTCCCTAATAGCAACTATGAAAGAAGGCTTAATAATAAAAAACATTTAGGCTTTTTTCTTAAAAATATATAATATATTATTAAAGTTACAAAAAAACATGTTTACCATGACTACATAAATTTAAACTGTTATGTTTTTACCAAGCTGTTTTCGGTAACAGAGATACAGCAACTAGGAGCCCACCACCTAAAACAATAGAGAAAGAATTGTAAATATACAATGTGTTAATTAAGTATCAGAGTTGTTTAAATTGTCACAATGATGACGTAGTAAGTATAGGGAGAAGACATATTTTACATCAATTTAACATTTTTTCGTTCACCACCTTTTATGATGATGGGTGTTTATTTTAAAATACAAATCTACTTTAAAAATTAAGCCTGTGTGCAAAAAAATAATTGCTGTAGTGGTTTTGAAATTACGATCAAAGATAGTTTGATTGTATTTAAAATAAATCGAAGATTTTAACTGGACTAAGACGCGTTTTTATAGAAATCGGGAAGGTCTTTTTAAGTCAGGTGATAATTTTAAAAATAGGTGGATTGGTTGGGGTGGTCCGGTCAACTGGCCCGTTTGTTTGGCAAATTTGAGTTCAAATGACTTTTTTTGTGACACCTACAATGTTAGAGTGGATACAAAATTTATTTTAAGAAATAGTAACAAACTGTTTAGAGGTCGAACAACTTCTTAAGGCTGATTTACATTGTGTTAAGTAGCAAGTGCATGTGAGAAGTGCTGTACTAATTACTTAACACCTGCAGTTCTCACCTGCACTTGCTACTTAACAAAATGTAAATTAGCCTGTAGGCATAGGCGTGCACACAGTGGGTGCCGTGGTGCACCCCACTAGTCTGAAAAAGATTACTGTATTTAAAATATGAAAATTTAATAATTTTCATACTTTAAATACAAGCTGATAAGGTTCAATTTAAAAACTACACGCGAACGCACCTTCTCGAAAATAAGTATGGTAAAATCAAAATTAGGATCCACAATACGCCAAGAACGTTTAGAAAATCTACTGGTTCCATTTGTGGAACAGGAATTAGCCGCAAATATTGATATAAGTACTGTGATAAACGAATTTAAAGAAATTCTACCTTATAAAGAAGAATGATTTTATAATAAATAATATATAATGTACTCGGTTTGTTATTATTTCATAAATATTTACCAAACATTCCTAAGAATGTATTCTTATTAATTTATTATTAGTTAATTTTATTAATAACAATGTTTTAATATCGATTTATTGTTATTCATAGTTTTATTTACTTCATTATTATTATTATGATTTTAAGCCACAGGCCTTTGCACTCCCTCTAAGGGAAACATTCACTCATCCCAGATACCTTCAGCTCTGTGGGAACCCTTTCGATGTTTTCGGGCTCTAAGTTCTCTTAGGTTCTGCTGTATTCCCCACAAATTTCCGGACAGTCCGAGCGGTCGCAAGTAGCACTGCCTTTTGCATAGCCTTATACAGATGTTCACCGAGGCCTAGTCCCTTGATGTTTTGTAAAAGAGTTTTTGATAATGCCAGTTGTTGATAAAATTATGGGGATCGTTTGGACGTTATTCATTCCCCACTGTCTTTTTATTTGTGTTTCTAGGTTTCTGTATTTGGCAATCTTTTCATTGTATTTCTCCCGTAGGTTGTTGTTGTTCGGGATAGCGACATAGATCAGTGTTGTTTTTCTCCCAACTTTATCCACCAATACAATATCTGGTCTATTGTGAGCAACAGTTTGGTCTGTAAGTACAGTTCTGTCCCAGTACAATTTAAATTCATTGTTTTTGAGAATAGGTTCCGAAGTATACTTATAGTAAGGTAATTTTTCATTCTGTAAAAGCTTTAGCTTCTCTGCCAATTGTTGATGGAGTATCTTGGCTGCTGAATCGTGTCTTTCCTTATACTCTGATGCTGCAAATGCTTGGCAACACCTCGTTATATGCTGGATTTTCTCCGATGTTTGACATCCATATCTGCATCGATCGTTCTCTATAGACGGGTCTCTAACGATATGCTTCAGATAGTTTTTCGTCGAAATAACCTGGTCCTGTATAGCCAATAAGAAGCCTTCAGTCTCTGGGAACATCTTCCCCAAACCAGGCTTGCAGCTTCTCCTGGTCTGTTTGATGGTATCTGCGCATTATTATTATTATTATCTCGGCACCCACACCAGCTTTACCCTGCGCACGCCTATGCCTGTAGGCATAATAGACCATACATAAATTAAAATTAGGTTGTAAGAATTTTTTAATGTACATACCAACAATTTAACAACTACAGACTGAAAAAAATGTGATGTACTATAATTTTCTAAAAATAAAGCATTGGACGCTATTACTGTGCACGCCACTGGCAAAGTGGAACAATTTTTAGCTTAAAATATTCCTTGAATAAATACTGTCACCAAGTTTCAGTGTCATACCAATTTGTGCCTTCTAGTTACTTAGAAAAATAATTATTTTTAAATGTTTTAACAAGCTGTGTATAATAAAAACAAAGCCGTTTAGGACCAGTGGCTGATCCAGGATTTTCATTTTTTTATCCAAAGAAATTAAGTTGTTTCCCAAAATTATTTCATTTATTTCAAAAAGTGAGGGGGGAAGGCTGTGTCCTCTGATCGTATAAGCGTGCGCTACTGGTGCTACCTGTTCCTTACAACCCATGAAAGCGTTCATTTTTATTTTATAATTAATTCCTAAACCCTATAAAAATATGGGTTTTTCTTAAAAGGTTATATGATTAGAAACGTCGAATAAGTCTGTCTATATGTAGTTATAACACCAGTAGAATAGTACTAGAGGTTTTATTTTACCTATTAAAAAAAACGGTAATTGTCTCGAAAGTTGCCTCCTCTCCGATTTTGACCAAATTTGGTATACGGGGGTTTTTTGGGGCGCTAATTACGAATCTGAAAAAATATTTTTTCGGCAACGTTTCGTTTTCGAGATATTCATCATCAAAGTTGAAAATAAAACTAACCCTATTTACACTATTCCTCCTTCTTTTTGCACAGAATTCTTGATTTTTACACTAAAGTGGCACACAATATTTTACAAACATCCTTTAAAAGCTTGTTTTTATATTTATTGTACACCTTTTTTCCATTTAATTGCAAACCTCCACTTTCACACGCCGCAATGTGGCCACCACCATGTATACACTAGGGAATTATTTAGAAAACATGGCCGCCCCGCTTGAAAGTGAAGCTTCGCCATTTAATAAAAAAATGTAAAATAAATAAAAATACAAGGTTTTAAATTAAATATTGCGTGTCAATTCACTGAAAAAATCAAGAATTGTGTACAAAAAGAAGGGGGAATAGTATAAATAAGTTTTAATATAGTGAAAATGAGGTTAGTTTGATTTTCAACTTTGATGATAAATATTCGAAAACGAACGTCGAAAAATATTCTTTCAGAAATTTGTAATCAGCCCCAAAACCCGTATACCAATTTGGTCAAAATCGGAGAGGAAAATTTTCGAGACAATTACAAAAAAACAATTTAATTAAGGATTGGTTTTTTGAAAAATCAAAAATGAAATGGTCTAATCGGGGTAGGTCTCCCCGTAACCAAGAAATATTGTAGAATATTTTTAGAGTTTGTACAATTATTATAACACAAGTAAGGTAGTATTAGACCACACTTACAAGCAAAGCCCAAGTAAATAGCAAACTTGAATTTTATTTTCCCTTTTTTTTTAGAAAATAGTTTAATACGTTTAATTTCCGTAACCAAACAATATTGTAAAGGGTAACTTAAACCACACTTATAAACAAAGTCCAGGGAAATGCAAACCCCCATTTTAAAAAGTTGTACAACTTTTACATAACGAAGGTAGTATTAGATCAAACTTATAAGAAAAGCCCAAGTGAATTGTAAAACCTTAATTTTATTTCCGTTTTTATAAAAATAATATTTAAATAAGTTAAATTTTGGGTTTGCTTATTGAAAAATTAAAAAAAAATAGGATTAACAAGGTAGGTCACCCACAAACAAGAATTAGTATAAAATATTTTAAAAATTTATACAACTGTTACATAACTAAGGTAGTATTAGATCACACTTATAAGAAATGCCCAAGTGAATTGTAAAATCTTAATTTTATTTCCTTTTTTAAAAAAATAATATTTAAATAAGTTTAATTTTGGGTTAGCTTTTTGAAAAATTAAAAAAAAAAAATAGGATAAACGAGGTAGGCCACCAGTAACCAAGAAGTAGTATAAAATATTTTAAAAATGTGTACAACTGTTACATAACTAAGATAGTATTAGATCACACTTGTAAGCAAAGCCCAAGTGAATTGTAAAACATTAATTTTATTTCCCTTTTTAAAAAAATAATATTTAAAAAAGTTTAATTTTGGGTTAGATTTCTAAAAAATTAAAAAAAAAATAGGATAATCGGGTTAGGTCACCTGTAAGCAAAAAAATATTGTAAACTATTTTAGAGTTGTACACAAGTAAGGTAGTATTAGACCATACTTCATAAGCAAAGCCCAAGTGAATTGCAAAACCCATTTTTTTTATATTTAAATAAGCTTAGTTTAGGGTTAATTTTTTGAAAAATTAAAAAAAAAATAGGATAGTGGGGATAAGTCTCCCGTAACCAAGAATAGGTATAAAACATTTTTAAAATTTTTGCAACTGTTACATAACTAAGGTAGTATTAGATTACCTTCATAAGCAAAGTCTAAGTGAACTGTAAAACCTTAATTTTATTTCCCTTTTTTTAAAAAAATATTTAAATGAGTTTTATTTTGGGTAAGCTTTTTGCAAAATTAAAAAAAAAATTGAATAGTCGGGGTAGGTCACCCGTAATCAAGAATCCGTATAAAATATTTGGTAAAGTTTTACTTTACGGACACCACGCCGATTTTCATGAATTTTTGCATACGGGGGTTTTTTGGGGCGCTGATCACGAATCTAAAATTTTCCGGCAACCTCTGGTTTTTGAGTTATGAGGCCTCCAAGTGGACTAACCTCAAAATGAACATTTTTCCAAAATTCCTCCTTCTTGAAACTAATTACCACCAAAATGGAACATACATTACAAAAGTTTATTGCTTATTTTTAGTAAAAAACACCTCAAATAAATCCAGTTTTTTATATCTTGACAACTTAATTATAATTAGGCAACCAGTTATACATCACATATCATCTTACAAGGTACAGAAAAGTGGATTTATTTAAGATAATTTTTACTTAAAATAGACAATAAATTATTGTAAATTTCAATGTATTTGTTTAATATATAAGTGCCTAATTAGTGTAGGTTCCCATTTGTTGGTAATCAGTTTCAGGAAGGGAGAATTTTGAGGTTAGTTCACTTGGAGGCCTTATAACTCAAAAACCAGAGGTTGCCGGAGAAAACTAATTTTAGATTCGTGATCAGCGCCCCAAAAAACCCCCGTATGCAAAAATTCATGAAAATCGGCGTGGTGTCCGTAAAGTAAAATTTTACCAAATATTTTTAAAATCTGTACAACTGTTACATAACTAAGGTAGTATCAGATCACAGTTATAAGCAAAGCCCAAGCGAATTGCAAAACCTAAATTTAATTTTCCTTTTTAAGAAAATAATATTTAAATAAATTTAGTTTTGGGTTATCTTTTTGAAAAATTAAAAAAAAAAAAGGATAAACAAGGTAGGTCACCCATAAACAAGAATTAGTATAAAGTATTTTAAAAATTTGTACAACTGTTACATAAATAACGTAGTATTAGATCACAATTATAAGAAAATCCTAAGTAAATTTTACCTTTAATTTTATTTGCCTTTAAAAAAAAATAATAAGTATTTAAATAAATTTTGAGTTAGGTTTTTGAAAAATTAAAAAAAAATAGGATATTCGGGGTGGTCACCTGTTACCAAGAATTAGTATAAACTATTTTTAAAATTTATACTTATAACTTTTACATAACTAAGGTGGTATCAGATTACAGTTATAAGCAAAGCCCAAGTAAATTGCAAGACCTTAATTTTATTTCCCCTTTTAAGAAAATAATATTTAAATAAGTTTTATTTTGGGTAAGCTTTTTAAAAAATTTAAAAAAATAGAATAATCGGGGTAGGTCACCGGTAACCAAGAATTAGTATAAAATATTTTTAAAATTTGTACAACTGTTACATAACTAAGGTAGTATAAGATCATACTTATCTCCCCTGTCTCCCCGTAATCAAGGAATACTAAAAAATATTTTCGGAATGTATAAAATTATAAGACAAGTAAGGTAATATTAGACCACATCAATAAGCAAAGCCCAATAAAATTGTAAAAATTAATTTTATTTTTAATTAAAAAATAAATAAATGAGTAGGTCTCCCCGTAATCAAGAAATATTATGAAATATTTTAAAAATTTGTACATACCAGCGAAAAAATATAGAAACCCGAACTTTGTATCGGACCCTGTATGCACTAGTGAGTAAATCCTTTTCACTTCACTACCTCACTTCGGCTGTTTCACTTTAGTCCCGTACTATTTTCACACTTAACTAAGAGACCTATTCACTATTTTTGTACTTAAATACACACAATTCTAAGGATCCACCTTTCGATGTTACTCGTTCGAGGTCCAAGACACAAATGACTAATAAATCTCCCGGGTTTGTATATGTTTTTCTTAGTCTGATAATCGAGGTAGCAGTGAGTCACCTCTTTTGTGTAATTTTACATCTTTGCAAAAAATATTTATGTAACAATGTGTAAGTTGTGTGATTTTTATATGTACAGAGTGGGCGACAAGTAGTTTGTATCGATAGTATTCAATCTGTAAGAGATGTCAAAAAGGCCTTTTCTTTTACAAAACTTACAGGCTTTAAAAATGTATACAAGAATTTAATATTTTAAAAAATATACGGTGGATTAAAAAAGTGTGGAGCAAAAAGAAACAATATACGGTGAATTAAAAAAGTATGGAGCCAAAGGAAACAATATACGGAGGATTAAAAAAGTGTGGAGCAAAAGAAAACAATATACGGTGAATTAAAAAAGTATGGAGCCAAAGGAAACAATATACGGAGGATTAAAAAGTGTGGAGCAAAAGAAAACAATATACGGTAAATTAAAAAAGTATGGAGCCAAAGGAAACAATATATGGAGGTTTAAAAAAGTGTGGAGCAAAAGAAAACAATATACGGTGAATTAAAAAGTATGGAGCAAAGAAACAATATACGGGGATTAAAATGAGCAAAAGAAACAATATACGGTGATTAAAAAGTTGGAGGAAACAATATACGGAGGATTAAAAATTGGAGCAAAAGAAAACATATCGGTGGATTCAAAAGTGAGGGCAAAAAAATATTGAATGTTGGTAAGTTTCGACTATGGGGTTCCGGGGTTCGGTTCAAATGTGGCATACTGATTTCAGAGGGCATTTTTATGACAAAGGATACTTATTTTTTCTGTGAGATGAATAAAAGGGCGAGTTGCTACTCCCAAGGCTTAACATTATTTTGTAAAATATTATATTTTTAAACCAGTTAGAGGGGAATAAAGTAAAGCCTCAAAAAATGTTTGCAAAATTTAAAGCCCCTACATAAAGCTAATGTTTAAATGACAATTGTTCCAACCCCTATATAAATTAAGATTTTGGGTTTCTGCTTTCTTTGTTTTAAAGTAAGTTTTTCAAATTTTGGCAATGTACTACCACCATAACTAGTATCTTAAACTTCAAAATTGGAATAATTTATCCCCCTTAGATCTACCCCTTTAAAATTGCTATCCCTCTTGAGTATATATAAAATTTTACACACAAATAGGGTTTAAAAGGAAAGAAAAAAATTGTTAAATGATAACATACGCAAAATTTTAAATTACCAAATTTGACCTTCTTAGGGATATATAGTTATTTACATAACAGGGGAGAAAAATGCCTCTTTTCTTCCCTCGGATAATTTGAAAATGTCAATTTTTCAACTAAAAAAAAAACACGTTTTTAGATGGTTTTTCGCAAATAACTCGAAAGTAAGCATTTTATCAAAAATATCATTTTTACCAAAAATGTAGCTTATAAAAAAAAACAAGAATGGTAAGCTAATGATGTCCATAAACCCAATACAAACGGATTTATAGCCTGTTGAAGGTTGGTTCTTATTCGTCAAATGCAAACATTAAAAGTTTCAACGTAATATAACCAAAAAACGATACATTTTTCGGAAAAAGCTCATTATACCTTTTTTGAAGTACTTAAAAAGACCTTTATTTTTATTTTTTATAAAAGTCTCTAGCGCTAAAATTAAGCGAGTTAGGGCCAAAATAAACTTGATCTCTATTTTTTTTTGATGAAAAAAAAAAATGTGAAAATCATCCCCTAATTACCACCCCAATTGAAAATAATATTTGTCACCTTTTAATTTACTTTTTTTATGTATTTGTAATATGCTTAGAAAGTTTGACTGGTTTAAAGTGCATATTGTTTTAAAAAATTGAGCTTAAAGTGAAAGAGACATTTTTTTAATTTTGAAAAAAATAGCCCTTTCTTTAAAATAACTCAAAAACCCTTAATGATGTGTAAAATTTTGAAAAATACAAAATTGTAGGTTTTTCTTTACCAAAAATTTTCGTTTTGTTTTTGTTTACGTATCATTAAGGGTTTTTGAGATATTTTGAAGAAAGGCTATTTATTTCAAAATTACAAAAATGTCTCTTTCACGTTAAGGTTTTTTTAAGTACTTCAAAAAAGGTATTACGAGCTTTTTCCAAAAAATGTATCGTTTTTTGGTTATATGACGTTAAAACTGTTAATCTTGGCCTATGACGAATAAGAACCAACCTTTAACGGGCTATAACTCCGTTTGTATTGGGTCCATGGACATCATAAGCCCACCATTCTTGGTATTTTTTTATAAGCTACATTTTTGGTAAAAATTATATTTTTGATAAAATGCTTACTTTTCGAGTTATTTGCGCAAAACCGTTTGAAAACGTGTTTTTTAGTTGAAAAATTGACATATTCAATTGCGAATAACTCGAAAAATAATGCCTTTCGAAAAAACCTTCATAAAACAAAAGTTGCTTAGAATTAGTCAATCTAACCACTTACGTACTTATTTTTGAGAAAAAAAATTCCACCCCCGAGAAGGGGTGGGAAAAAGCGGCAATTTTTGAGGGGTAAACATTTTTATAGAGGATATTAACTATTAAGTTCAATAGTTTATTTTAAATTTTATACACAGTCGCTGGGTTCCGAGGTAATAATCTAAGGTGACTCCGCTATTAGTAATTTGTAATCTCCCACTATTTCACGATTTCTGCTTTATCTCATCTGGCAACACTGCATACACTACTCAGTATCAACCGGTCCCCGGACGGCAATGCAAGTGAACGCGACGGGCAATGTTGCCAACCAGTAAAAATAAAATTATTTATGTTGTCTTGTTCAATAAAATTACAAATAGCTACGGGCAAGTTCTTTATTCCATCGATAAAAACGTACGCTGAATTTATGCGCTGAACGTCATGAGAAGTTCTGATGGAACAAATTAAAACGAAATGTTTAAAAAAGCTCGCTGTTTGTTCTGAAACTGTCAATGCTTAGCTGATTGTTGTGTTTCTCTTCGTATTTATTTATATTTTTTGCTCAAGTATTTTATAAAAACGCTTTAATGGAATCCATCGGACTCTCCAGTGGTAGTTTAAAAACGGTTTGATGAATTAGCGCTTA
Organism: Listronotus oregonensis; assembly: GCA_019359885.1. Lineage (NCBI taxonomy): Eukaryota > Metazoa > Arthropoda > Insecta > Coleoptera > Curculionidae > Listronotus > Listronotus oregonensis. The sequence continues at coordinate 31,534 of JAHBCN010002348.1, forward strand.
ATGCGCTGGATCCATCGATGCAATTAAAAACTTGCCCTACTATTAAAATAAAGTATCTTTAACCAGTCTAAAATACTAATATTTTTTTTTTTTTTGCTAAGCGCATAACTTTTTAAATGAAAAGTTTTATAAAATGTGTGATTTTTAAAACACTTCTAAAATTGCTGATAAACATTTTACGAAATGACAACACTGTCGACCGTCGTTATATTGGAGTGGGATAGGGAAATTGTTGTCGTTCTCTTTTTAATCTGGGGTCATACCATATGTATCCTACTCTATAACATTAAAATTGGCACCCAAGCCCTTGCCTTGCCAATCCTGTATGCCAATCGCGTCAAACCAAAATCAATATTAAGCTATTTCTAAAACAGCACCATTTTAGCTTTCCATCACTACTTAACAATTTCTACTTTTAAAATCGACAATGTTTTCATTGTTAATTAAATAAAAATTTAGAACTATAATTAAAAAAAAACAATTTAATACATAAAAATAAAATTAGTTTATTGTCACAAAAATCCCATGTTAAAACTTAAAAAACACAATAAAATATACAAAACTTTAACAAACTTATATCATATCTACTATAAGTACAGATATACTATTTAATAATATATAATAAACTATTTAATAGTAGTAAAAAGGAGCTTTACTTAGTGGACCCTATGGTTATTAAAGAAAAAAATATATCAAATAATATTTTGTGTTTTTTTTACCATTTTATAAACTTCTTTACCGACACAAATGGCCTAAACTTGAGACACTCTACAAAATCAATAATCAATAACCAATGGGTCTTTTACGTAAAACTGAATCCCAACAAAAATAATTAACTGAATTAAAATTTTATAAATATTTTTTGTGCATTTGTGCAAAAATCTACATATTTATATAATATCTTAAACTTTTTTTAAAGCTTGTAGCTCACATTCATATTTCTATACGGGATATCACATCGAAGTATAAAGATATACAATATAAGGGAGTAGTATGTATACATACACATATTTTAAGAAAAAACTATGTTTTATTATCTAAGTTCTTATCTAATTCTGAACTTTACTCAATTTGCAAGATTGTCAATTTTTTTCAAACGAAATTGGATAACAAAAGTATTATGTAAAGATTATCCATCGGCACTTAATGAAATTTTACTTGATGTTTCATCATGGTATGATGTTCGAATATGGAACTCCTTATAAAAATCCCAAGAATCCAAAAAAAATCACGCAAAAAACTACGTTTTTTCCTGTCTTTTTTTTGTTTATTGTTTTTTTTTTGCAACAATAGTAATGCATTTTGCGATTTCTATCCAATCCTATCTTGCAGGAAATTTAATAAAATAACTTTTTTTTACTATATATTTCTATATAATTATGTACCTCTCATTATTTTTTTTTTTTTATCTTGGGACAGTCCACGAAAGCTGATGCCTAAGTACTAACGCACCGTGGGTGTCTTAAGTGTGGTGAGAGGGAGTTTGTTCACACGGGACTTAAATTTTTGGAGATTGGGAGGAGAAGGAAAAACTTCTGCGGGCAGCAGGTTCCATAGGCTTGACACTCTAGGGATAAAGGATCGAAGAAAGCGGGAAGTTCGGGGCCTCTCTAATTGAACTGTAAAAGGATGCATAAAAGTTGCACCACGTGTTGCTCTGATGGGAGCTGCCAGAGAAGGAATTATACTCTCCAACTCATCTGAGCACAAGCCGTGAAAATATCTATAGAAGAGCGACATATCCCCTACAGCTTGACGGTGGGCAAGAAGAGGAAGCCTTTCTGTGAGCGTGGGATCATTAATAAGACGAACTTTTTTGAATGGAGTCCAGAATGCTAAGCGTTGTGGGGTTCGCCATTCCCCAGACATGAGAACAATATTCTAGAGAGGGATACATACAGAGTATACAGATTGGCTCGAAAGAGGAATCCAAGCATTTTTGAAGCTGCCGAGGCTATGATGTGCTTGTGCCAGTTAAGGTTATTCTCAAAAGTAACGCTGTTCTGGAGAAATTGGCTGCTCATATGTAAAGGATGGGCATTGGCAGATTTTTTGCGCGACAGCGAACATGACTGTGTTTTCGAGGCATTAAACTGAACAAGATTTTTGGCGCCCCAATCCAAGATAAGTTTAAGGTCTTGCGAAAGAGATATCTCCATTGACCTGCGCTTGTTTTCCAAATCAGAATTACATGGTGGCATAAGAAATTGGTTACTAGAGTGGAGGGTACTATCGTCAGCAAAACTATGAATGATATTGATTGTGAAAGAGAGAAGATCGTTAATGTGTAGAAGAAACAGCGTGGGTGCCAGCAGTGAGCCTTGGGGCACCCCAGCATTAATTTGGTAGAAGCTGGAAGAATGACCATCTACAGTAACTGATATACGTCGATTAGAAAATAAACTGGAGAGCCAAGAGCAAAGCTTAGGTGGAAGACCTTCTTACGGTCTTCCACCTAAGCTTTGCTCTTGGCTTTCCAGTTTCCTTTCTAATCGACGTATATCAGTTAGTGTAGATGGTCATTCCTCCAGCTTCTACCAAATTAATGTGGGTGCCCAGGCTCAGTGCTGGCACCCACGCTGTTTCTTCTACACATTAACGATCTTCTCTTCCACAATCAATCCCATCCATAGTTTTGCTGACGATAGTACCCTCCACTCTAGTATTCAATTTCTTAAGACCGTCTAATCCTGATTTCGAAAACAAGCGCAGGTCAATGCAGATATCTCTTTCACAAGACCTCAAACTTATCTTGGATTGGGGCGCCAAAATCTTGTTCGTTTAATGCTTCGAAAACACAGTCATGTTCGCTGTCGCGAAAAAAGTCTGCAAATGCTCATCCCTTACATATGAGCGGCCAAGCTCTGCAGAACAAAGAGTCGTTTAATCTTGTCGGCGTTACTTTTGAGAATAACCTCAACTGGCACAAACACATTTTATCCATAGCTTCGGCAGCTTCAAAAAAGATTGGATTTCTCTTCCGAGCCAGAAAATATTTTTCTTCTTCCAATCTGTACACTCTGTATGTGTCCCAAATCAGACCCTCCTTAGAATATTGTTCTCATGTCTGGGAAATGGCGTCCTCTACAACACTTAGCATTCTGGACTCCATTCAAAGAAGAGCCGTTCGTCTTATTCATGATCCAACGCTTACAGAAAGGCTTCCTCTTCTTGCCCACCGTCGTGCTGTAGGGGATCTGTGCTCTTCTATAGGTATTTTCACGGCTTCTGCTCAGAGGAGTTGGCCAGTATAATTCCTTCTCTGGCAGCTCCGAACAGAGCAACACGTAGTGCAACTTTTATGCATCCTTTTACAGTTCAATTAGAGAGGCCCCGAACTTCCCGCTTTCTTCGTTCCTTCATCCCTAGAGTGTCAAGACTATGGAACCTGCTGCCCGCAGAAGTTTTCCTTTTCCTCCCAATCTCCAAAATTTAAGTCCCGTGTGAACAAACTCCCTCTCACCAACTAAAGACACCCACGGTACGTTAATACTTAGGCATCAGCCTTTGTGGACTGTCCCAAGATAAAAAAGACCGTAAGAAGGAAGTTTATTAAGAAGCCCATCAAGCCAGACCTGATCGAAAGCTTTGGATATGTCAAGAGCAACGATCTGGAACTCACCAAGAAACTCAAGGACTTGTTCCAGTTGCGTGAGACAAAGAAAAGAAGATCAGCTGTGATTCTTTTGAGACGGAATCCATACTGTCTATCATGTAAGATCTTGTGTTTTTCCAGATACTTTAAGATTTGGAAATTAATTAATTTTTCCATTACTTTGCGAACAACAGAAAGAAGAGAGATAGTTAGAAAGGAAAGTTTTGCATTCCTTTTTGGGACAGGTTGCACACGTGCAGCTTTTCAACTCTCCGGGAAAATGCCCGTGTCGTAAGAGATTCGAAAGAGGCGAGTTAGGACAATGACAATTTTTTAGTATTAGGATAAAATAAATACGCTTCATCTTTTTGACTTTAAAAATGATATCGGACATTTTATAAGGAACAGTGGCAAATGTCGGAAGAGGAAGATTCCGATTTCCCAATTTTATCTTTAGAGATTAGGGGTGGAAAAGAATTTGTGCAGAAGTGAATAAATATTATACATAATTCATCTTATATAAGTATAACATCAAAAAATTAATATTCTTTAAGATTTTTAAAATATGTGTATGTATAATATACCGAGTAAGTCTCAAACGTGGCTCGCTTATATATCTTCTTTTATTTTTAAAGGTGGGAAAACAAAATTTTTGGTACATTGTATTGTTTAACGTGGTTTTATTTTTCTAAAAATAGTAGTACTTTTTATGAACGCGTGTGAAGTTTCATGTCGATCTGTTAACTCATTCGTATATTTATAGCTCTTTAAAGTTAACGTGTCATAGTAGTTTTTTACAACGAAAAAAAATATCGTGAAGTGATATTTTTTTTCCTTTTGGACGATGTAGCATCAAAATAAATTTATGAATGATTGTTAAAAGTAGACAAGGACTCTTCACCTTTTATAAGAACAGTAGAACGATAAAATGCTGAATTGAATCGTAGTCGTACAAATTTGAAGACGATCCACGTCGAAAAAGTACAACAAAAATACATGATATCGTTTTGAAAGATCGTCAAATAACCAAGGAGGTTCTATTAGATACCCTAGGGCATCTAACTGAACAACCAGGTATAAAACAAAAACTGCAAAAATAGCTATTTATGTATCAAAGGCGTTACTGGCACTATAATGCCCTGAAGGTCGAAATAGCCCGAGGGCCTCTGGCCCGAGGGCTTGATTTCGACCTGATGGGCATTATAGTCCAGTAAAGCCCGTGGTGCATACAATGCTTTATGTTTTACCCAAAAAAGAGTTTTTCAATGACTAATTACATTATTTATTCGCAATATAAAAAATAAGTTGCACCTGTACCTGTATACGTAAGTAGATAATGACTGGTGTTAAGTTTGACTTTGATGTTTCTGTCAGTTAGTCAGTTGGCATTTTTTATTTAACGATTTGCTCAAAATGGAAGAAATTCCACAAAATATAAGAGAAAAGGCCATAAAAGCGACCGAAAATCTTTTACCAGTTAAATCAAGGTAACAGTATGATCGGGAGTATGGCATATTTGGTATTTGGAAAGTTGCGAACGCAATTCTTCAAATAACCGAAAACGTTTTAATGGCATATTTCCAGGAACTGGTAAGTTATTGATTTTATTTTAATACATATGTTTAACAAACTTTTATTATTTTTAGTCGGAAAAATACAGTCCGAACTCTCTCTGGACCAAGTATTCCACCCTAAGGTCTACGTTGATGGTCTATGAAAATATAGACATTTCGCAATACCATCGTCTCATATCTTTTTAAAAGTTAAGTCGAAAGGATACGTCCCGAAGAAGTCTAAAGTTTTGGAAGGAGAAACAAATATTAAAATTTATTAAGAAGGCTCCTGATGATATCTACTTGGTACACAAAGTCATATTGGTAATGGGTGTTTTTGGAGGTTTAAGACGAGATGAGTTGGTCAAAATGACCATTGATGACATTGAAGATAGAGGAACAGTCTTGGTTATAAAGGTACCAGAAACTAAAACTTCAACTTCAAAAAGTTTTACTATCATTGAAGAAGATTTAGGCGCTTTAAATTTAATAAAAAGTACACAACATTAAGACCAACTGGAATAAAGGAGCGAAGATTCTTCTTACCTATAGAAAGGGTCGATGTACAGTACAACCCATTGGAAAAATACCATAGGAAGCGTCCCAACATTGATCGCAAAATTTTTAAAACTGGATAATGCAGAAGCTTACACCGGCCACTGTTTGCGTCGCACACGTCAACTTTACTTGTTGAGGCAGGTGCTTCGTTTGAAACGCTAAAACAACATGGGAAATGGAAAAGCTCTTCAGTAGCTGAAGGATATATAGAAGAAAGTATTTTATCCAAAAACAAAGTAGCCAAAATGATTGCCAATTCAGTTAATTCCGAGGTTAATTCCGTATCGACTATTGAAAATTCTTTAATGGACTGTTCTTCTATACAAAATAGCGTTAGTGCTACCACCGCTGCTACCATCACAAAAAACACCGACCATTCTATAGTGGGATCAGTTACATTTTCCGGGACATTTCAAAATTGTAATTTTTATTTTGGAAATAAAGTTTAATTTTTAGTATTGTTTAAAGAAAAAATTATTTTTTGTATAAACTTGATCTTTATTGTGAGAGAAATAAAATTGGATAAGCAATAAAATTTCCATATTAGCGCATTAGGGCATTATTGCTATCATAACATATTCCGTTTCTAAGGTTTTGTAGATCAATAATAGATAGGTAAAACATAAATATAATTATCTCATTTAGAAATCCAAAGCTAAGATTGTTCCTGGTCAAAAGAATACATTAAAATATGCATATTTGTTTACTAAATATATGTACCAAATTTCGTAATTTCGTTTCCAGAATTTAAAAAAATAAGGGCGAGTCACCTATGAGACTCGCTTAGAAAAGCGAGTAACACAAAAAATAAATATTCTTACTATAAATTTTTAAAAATTTTCATATTCAAAAGCTACCTTAAATATTTGTGCCTACTCTGATCTATTCTAGAATAATCTTAAAAAAAATAACATCAAAATTTCAATTAAATACCTGGTCCTAAATATTAACATTTTTGTGCTAGCTTACCCATTTTTAATTTTAAAGCTACTTCTAGTGGACCTTTCTAAAATTATTTTAAAAGTTTTAATGGCCCTCACAGACCACTTGGATTAGTGCAGACTCGGAAGTGTATAAATTTGTGCTATTGGAGCTTAGAGCTATTTTAAACATTTGAGAAGATTTCGAAAATGATTGCCACTATTGTGCCGTACATTATTTAGACGATAATTATTTAGTGTTTGACACGTTTAATTATTCCAACTAAAATTTTTGCAAAAAAAAATACTGAACATGTTTTATGTTTTAACCAAGGATATCGGGAAAACGACCGAGAATTGAGGCAGAACAAATTTCCGGCATTAAAATATTGTACCCTCATAAGTTAATATAATAATTGAATGTTTTAAAGGCTCATTACAATATTATAAATTTATGGAAGAAATGTCTGCCACCCAAGTCCTCCTGCTATTAATTAATTAGCAATTAATTTTTTCGGATTTTTGATTATAACTTGAAAATTATTGTATTTAAACAAAAAGGTTATATAACTAAAATTAAAGGTCTTAAAAAAATACATATTTTTTAAATATAAAATTTCATATGCTTTTATAGTTTTTGAGATAATAAAGTTTTAATTAAAAAAATCGTTAACATCTCAAAAACTATAATAGATACAAAAAATTCTATACGACAAAATAATAAGCTCTTAAAATTGTTCATATAAAAAGTTATATAAGCATTTTTGATAGAATTCATATTAAACGAGATATAAACGAAAATGAGATTTTGACCAAAAATTTTAGTAATAAAGGGTACATTTTTTTATTAAAGTGATTTTAGTGTTTTTAATTATAAATCATTTACTTTGTTTATTTAAACCCCAAACCAATCACAATTTGCAAAACAAAAAATCCAAAAATAAAGGATATTTAATTTTCATGGGGTATGCCTTGGAAAAATCCCGAAAAATTTGTTTTTTTAATAAAACTAGAAAAGTATTGCATTTAAGCAAAAATATTACATACACTAAATTAAAGGTCTTATAAGAAAACATAATTTATGCCATAAAAATTTTTATGTAACTTTTATAGTTTTTGAGATATTAAAGTTTTAATTTAAAAAAAAATCGTTAATATCTCAAAAACTATTAGAGATAAAAAAGAAATTATAGAAAAAAAGTAAGACCTTTCAAATTGTCTATATAAAGAGTTATATAAACATTTTTGAAAGCATAAATAATAAAGGGGTACTACTGTGTCTTAAAAATTATAAAAAAAATTATTATTAATTAATTAATGTTAATAGCAGCATGATTAGGATGGAAGACGTTTCTTTTCCAAATTTAAAATATTGTAATGAGCCTTTAAAATATTAACTTATTCTATTAACTGATGAGTGTACGCTTTTTTAATGTCGGATCTTAGACCATAGTGCTCAAATTTATTTTGAAACTTAACAGAATTTCATATGCTAAAAATTTTAGTAATTAAAAACTTTAAGTTGCTTAATAATTCTAAGAAAAATATTTTGAAATACAGAAGTTTTTTTGTAACAAATAATGAATGGATGACCTATTAATGGGAAATTAAAATTTTTGAATGATTTTGGTGTTTAAAAAACAAATGTTAAATTATTTTTCAATATATTATATATATATATATATATATATATATATATATATATATATATATATATATATATATATATATATATAAACGTGTCCACGCAGTTCTTGCCATATGGGAAAATTTTTACTGACAGTCGAAACAAAATCATTTTGATGTAGAAAAGTTCTGCTTATTTAAAACTAAAAATCCCTACGCCAAAAGTTTAAAAATACCACAGTATACAGAGTAGCGACAAAAAAGTAAAATTTATCCAAGACTAAAGTACCCTTATTTTGCAATATTCAAAGAAAAGTTATTTAAAGGAATTATTTAGAATTAATTTTTATATCTAATTACGAAATCACAGCCACCTACGAAAAATCTATATTTTTGTATTTCAGTAAATCAGAACGGAATAAAAAGTAAAAGCTTTAATATAAAACAAATTAATGTATCACTTATAACAAAAGAAAATTAGTATAATTCAAATTTTAATATAGCCACCTTCTTTTTCCATGCATTTTTCTGTTAACTTGGAGAATTTTGAAACAACTTTTCTCAAAACAACTTGAGGGATTTCTCGAGCACACTGGGTTATTATCCTTTCTAAGCTATCGATATTTTGAAATGGTCGGTGAGAATACACTTTTTCCTTTAAATATCCCCAAAGGAAGTAATCCAGTGGGTTCAGGTCTGGTGACCTCGCCGGACAATGAATTTCTGAAAATCTTCCTATCCAACGCCCCTGGAACATTTCCTGAAGAAACTCGTTAACAGCTCGAGAACTATGGCATGGCGCACCATCATGCTGATACCACAAAGTATTTCTAATGTCACGTGGAAGGCCATTAATAAAGTCAGACAACTGATTTCCCAAAAATTGAAGGTAAACATCCGACGTTATATTACCCCGGAAGAAAAATGGGCCTATCAGTTGATTATCTAAAATTCCGCACCACACATTTGTCTTAAAAGAAAACTGATCCCGACACTGGATAACAAACCGCGGGTTAGCTGTACTCCACCATCGATAGTTCTGGGAGCTAACAACTCCACTTGACGTAAAACAAGCTTCGTCAGAAAAATATTTTTCTATAAAGATACGGGTCGTCTTCATGCATACCTTGATACCAAGCTGAAAAATCAAACCGAAAATCAAAGTCTCCAGGATGCAATGTGTGGACAAAGATGGGTTTATAGGGATGAAAATGATTTGCTTTAAGAACTCTTCCAGCAGTAGATTTACAGACTGAGCGTCTTTCATTTTCAGGAAGTACTTTTTCCATATTTCTCAAGGAAATCTTGGGATTTTCAACAACGGCTTGGATAATTTGCAAGTCAAAATCTTCATCATCTTCGACCTGAACTTGATTTTTTTTATTGAATGTTTTCTACACTTCCACTACCTTTAAATTTTGCCATTATGTGTCCAACAGTTTGATGAGATACAGATATTTCAGGATGCCTTTCATTGAAAATCTTTAGCGGCTTCTCTAAAGGTTTTGTAGTTGTCACCCACAATTAAAACAATTTCAATCTTCTGTTCCGTGGTTAGTTTTGGAGGCATAATAAATCAAAATGATAAATGGATAAACTGAATTTATAATGTACTTCTGACTAGAAATAATGTCAGTTTTATGTCAGTTATTATTGGCAAGTTACCTTCAGGTCCGATAATTACCTTTGTTAATTTTTGACAAAACTTTTTAATGTAAAATAAAAAATACCCTTTTTTCGTAGGTGGCTGTGATTTCGTAATTAGATATAAAAATTAATTCTAAATAATTCCTTTAAATAACTTTTCTTTGAATATTGCAAAATAAGGGTACTTTAGTCTTGGATAAATTTTACGTTTTTGTCGCTACTCTGTATATTGCTGGTATTTTTAAACTTTTTGCGTAGGGATTTTTAGTTTTTAAATAAGCAGAACTTTTCTACATCAAAATGATTTTGTTTCGACTGTCAGTAAAAAATTTTCCCATATGGCAAGAACTGCGTGGGACACGCTGTATATATCATCTATATCTCCGTAATTGTTGGTAATATCGAAAAGGTAATATAGGCGAAAATATGTTGACATTTTAGTTGTTATTAACATTTAACGTCCATTTTATTTTTTTATATTAATTTGTGAAAATAAATTATCAACGTTTTAAAAACTTTGGTATAATATCAGTTCATATTGAAAGTGAAATAACTAAGAAATGGCACAAAATTAATATTTTGTTCGCTATCAGGAAAGTCTGCAACTATTAAGGACTTTTTTCGACGACTGGAACATAATTTAAAAACATACTACTCTTCTACGAAGCCTGATCAAAAACTTGTAAGAAAACAAGGAAAATGAAGAAATAGGCGTGTTAGGATTTGTCAAGGCATATAATCAGATAAGAATGGTATATCCTGTAATAGCTTTAAATAGTAGTAGCTTACCTTTTATTAAAGTGAAACCTTCTTTAGGCGCGTTTAGCACTTTTTGTGATTATTGAATAAGACTGAACCGTCAGACTCGGCTATGCAACCCTGATCATGCAGGAAAAAAAAACGGATATTAAAATATCACTAAATGCATAGTGTATTTGCTTTTTATGGTTTTGATTCTTTAATCATGAGATTTGCGGATGTTAGATTATAAAAAGTTAATAGGAAATCTTGTCTTGGTAAAGTTTTCACTTCTGTCTTGTCGTCTTAAGCACACGCCCTAATTTTATTCTCTAAAAACAAACATTTTAGGAACAAAAACCTACCTCTGTCAGAAAAATAAAAACTGAAAACTTGGCGCAAATAGAGCAACCGACGCCTATATTACTTTTTTAATAGCAGTAACAATACGGAGATACCAAATAAAAGTGTCTAAAATGGGACACCTGTCATGTTTTATCAAATTCAAGCATATAACTCAAAAACTGCATTTTTCAGTTTATGTTACTTTTCTTTCGGATTGACGATATACACAAAAATATAGTTACATCTTTTTAAATCCTATAGCTCCTGTAAAAAGCATTTATCCACAAATACCTCTTTCATTCATTATTTACAAAACGATTTGTACGGACAGATTATACGATTAATCCGAGGGTCTGCGGGGACTTTTAGGATTCGGTACACCTAACTTACTTTAACAGGCAAGTTGTACATAATAATTTAAATACATAAAACGAATATTTGGTTAAAAAACTTGTACTACATAAGACTGGCCTTAGTATTTATAAGATCAAACTGGATTCGAGGGTTCCAAATAAATTTAAAGCTAAAATAAAATTAAAAGTAAACTATTCTCTTTACGCATTTAATAACATTTAATTCCATTGACATTTCAGTTATTTTTGTTTTCTTTTTTTATATTCTAAGGACAACGATAGCTCCCTTAAACTTAAAACATTTAAAATAAAGTTTATTTTAAAAGAATTTTATTGATTTTTTAGACGAAAAAACAAAAATAACTGAAATATAATGAGCCATCAATAAAAGTAAACAAGAAAATAATTTACATGACATTTCGATAATTTAATTTGGAAAACACGATTTCTTTTGTCATCTAAATTAGGATACTGTTTTTGGCATCTATTTTTGGTTTATAAAAACTTTTTTTCAACACCAAAAACACTAGGTTATTTAAAATATACACATATAAAAAGTTTATAACTTTAACAGAACTACTATTGTAATTTTCCTCTCAATATTAATTAATATATCTAATAGCACTTTGAAGTGATTAACACATCATTTTTCTTATACTATCTTTTAAACTTCAAGTATTATAGGTTTAAAACCAGCAAACACTGAAGAATTCGCAACTCATTTTATAAAAAGTCATAAGACTTATTCTACACTTTCGCTGGGTATGGTTAATTGTTTAAATAATTATTAAAACATCTTGTTTTTGCTATAGACCAAGCCTTACCTGTTTTTGGTTACATATAAGAGGTGGCAGTCGTTTTTGCTGGAATCCCTTCAGAGAGATGTCGAGGTATGCTCCCTCTCAGAAAGGTGCGGAACATTTATTGGTAATTATTTAGAAGTGGGGTCCATCCTATTTTTAGCTATAAAAAATCAAAAGATGGAAATTTCCATTTTTTTTTCATTTTGTTTTTTTACGGCGATTAATACTGAAAATCAAAATTTAGATGATTTTTTTGGACTTCTAAAATATACATTTTTAAGTTTATTAACAAAGAATGGCTCAAATATGAAAAATTTAAATTTACTTGACTTTTTAGCTAATAAAATTGCGGAAATGAGAAATTTTTAAGGTTTCCAAAGAAATTTTTATTTTTTTGCTTCTTAAGGATATCGTCGTATTTATTTTTCAAAAGTACATAAAACGAATAATTCAAAAATACAAATAATTATCTCAATCATTATTATTTTTAAGAAATAGAAAATTTACCATATAACGAAAAAAATCACCCTATTTTTAAACTAACCAGAACTAGGTAATTGTTTGGAAGTTGTTTGTTAGTTCTGGTTAGTTTCAAAATAGGGTAATTTTTTTTCGTTAAATTGTAAATTTTGTATTTCTCGCAAAAATAAGAAAATTGAGATAATTAAAAATATTTTTTTCAAAACTGTTTGTGTTTTTTATGTTCTTTTTGAAACCATTTTTTGACTTTTAAAGGCCAAAAAAATCATCTGAATATTTTTTATCATAAATGCGCCGTAAAACAAACAAAATGAAAAAAATATTTGAAATCTCAAATTTTCGATTTTTTATAGCCAAAAATAAGGTGGACCAAATAATTATCCATTTATTAAATATACAAAGCGTTAAAAAATAATTTTTCTTTCTACTTTAATCACTTATAACTTTGTAGGTATTGGTCGTAGGGAAAAATTATAATGAGGAAAAAGTTTCTTTATTAAATTTCTTACAAGATAGGATTTCTTAGAAATTGTAAAATGCATTACGTTTGTTGCAAAAAAGCAAGAAACAAAAAATAAAGGCAAAAAAAGCGTAGTTTTTTTGCGTTATTTTTGTTGGTTCCTTCAGATTTTTCTGAGGAGCTCCATATTTGACTAAAAAGAACATAATACCATGATGAAATGTCAAGTTAAATTTCGTTAAGTTTAGTTTGATAGTGTTTGCAAAAGAACTTTCTTTGAAAAAAACTGACGGTTTTTTTTTTAAATTGAGTAAAGTTCAGAATATTAAACTAAGACAACTGATGTTTTTCCACATATACTTAAGCTTTTATATATTTTTTTAAAATAAAAATCGGATCATTTGGGCGACGTCCTTAGCAATTCTTTAAAATTGACTATCTCCACGAATTTCTGACGAAAAATTTTATTGACGAACATGATTTGCAAGTACCCGTAAAGACGCTTCTTTTAATTTATCAAAATCTTAATCGATCGATTGGTTACCAAGATACAAGCTGCGTTTAAGGATAATCTATAAACAATAATAAATATCAACTTCTTGCACATGGTTTTTATGGAACTATTGTTAATTTGTATTCATATTTTACTAATAGAAAGATTTTAGAGCAAAAAAATAAGCCTTTTTCATTTGTTTAAACAATTATTATTGCCCCCAGCGAATGTTTATAACTTAAAACAATTGCTAAGGGCGCCCAAATAATCCAATGTTATTTTTTTAAAAATGTTTAAAGCTTAAGACCTCTAGTATATGCGAAATAAAAATAAATTGTCTAGGTTTCAAACTTTTAAACTGTGCCCAATTTGCAAAACTTAATTTTTCCACACAAAAATGGATTGCAAAATTACTGTGTAAGATTTCAATAAAATTGGACACGATGTTTCACAATAGCATGAAAATTTATATTGAAGTCTTCAGAGAGATTTTAAGTCCAAAAATCCACGCAAAAAACTAAATTTTTTGCCTTGTTTTTTCCTTTATTGCTGTTTTGCATCAAGCCGAATAAATTTTGCGATTTTTAACTAATTCTATCTTGTAGGAAATTTAGTTACAAATATTTTATTTTCTAACAATTTTTTTACGACCAATGTCTACAACGTTACGAACGATTTAAGTTATAAAAATTGATTGTTTTTCGATTACTTTTTACTCTTTGTATATTTACCAAATGTACGGCACCTTTCTAAGAAGGAGCATGCCTACCACATCATACATCCAACTAATCTTGTTCTTTTACAGATAAGGTTTGGTTTATTAGGTTTAAATTAAGTAATTCAAACTAATTACTCAAGTATGCTAAGGTTACCAACTGTTTCTCGAAAATCGCTTGTGAACTCTTTGTTTTGTGTGCATTTTTTCACTAAATAAAAATATAGAAAACTTACAAAACTTCTAAAAATGTAATAAAAAGTTTGTTCTTTCTATTAATAAATACACTAGAGTCCCGCTTCTCCGAACTAATTGGGACCGAGCCATTTTCGGATTAGCGAAAATTCGGATTAGGCGGGATTTTGTCACATAATGCCATATTATTATTGTCTTTTTAATGCGTATTTAGCGTTAAATGTGTAAAATATTAAAAGTTAAACGCTAAATATACCTTTATTATGTAACAATAGATGGTGTACTTGGCTACTCATTTCAACTTACATTACTTAATTATTTATCTTATACATAAATAAATTATGTATAAGATTTTGTTAATAAAAGCACAACGTTACTTAAAAAAACTTGTTTTTCTTTACTTTTCGTAGTTCTTAAATTTTATAATTTCTTTTTGTTCTCGCGCTGTTTAGATTAGGCGCATTTTCGGATTAGGGGGACTCTAGTGTAAATAAAATTTATGGATATATTTTCTTTATGGGAGTACTTGTATATTAATAAAAAGAAAAAAATCCGAAAGTATTTTAAAAAACAAAAAAAAGCTTGTTATAAGATATTGACTTCTTATTAGTTAAAAAAACTCATCTGCTATAAAATCAGTTATTCAGATTGTCTATAAAAGGTCAGGGCCTAATGCTACCACAAATTCCTAGAGCTAAAATATCGTGATATATCCAACTTATCTCATACAAAAGGTTTATATAATTATTATTTAATAACTTTGTTCATAATTTAAATATGGCTCCAAAGGAAGTGTGTAAAATTGCCCATCATATTCATGAAATTCAAAGTTTCAATTTGGGCTATTTTATTATATTTATAATAAGTTCAAGTACCTTTATTTTTATCTACAATGAACTGGTAAAAAAATCAGAATGCAAGTACTAAAAAAAACCTTCATACTTGCTATTTTTATTAAATTTTTGCATTTTACACGTTTTTTGCTCTTTTCTTTTATAAAATTATACGATACTGGTGGATCAACATAATTTTTTTATCTTTAATATTATCTAATAAGCTTATAAACTGGCATTTATTTATTTTGGTGCGTTGAGCACATCATGAAAATTTTTAAAATAGAAGATCAAAAAACGTGAAAAATGGCAAAAATTTAATAAAAATAGCAAGTTTTGAGGTTTTTTTTGGTGCTTGCCATTCTCATTTTTTATCAATTCATTGTGGGTGTAATTAAAGATGATTGAACTCATTATAAATATAATAAAATAGCCCAATTTAAAAATTTGAATTTTCACAACAATTTTCCTTTGTTGCTAGTTATAAATCGATCAAATGGAAAATGTAAGCTTCATCATTAAATAAAATCTTTAAAGCCAAATCTCAAAAACAAATGCTTCTTACCAAATTTTTTTGCTAAAAGTTGTCAGAGAATAAGAAAATTTTAATTAGAAATGTAGTTAACCTTGACACAAAGAAAGTATGTCATATTAAGTATGTACGAATTACCTAGTGTGGTAAAATTTCCAGCTACAGCAAAAAAGTAAGCTAATATTATCTTATTATCCTAGAAAACCAAATATAAAATTTTATGCCAATATCAATTAATAAAGAAGTTATTTAAGAAAAACTAAAACAAAATTTTAATTTTAATAACCTGTGTCTCTTAACTTTTGTATTAAAATAAGTTGGGTTATATCTACATATTTAAGCTAGAGGAATTTGTGGCATTATTTTTTCCAGAGCTTTTTTATTGATGAATAAAAAAAAAAAAATTGCCTTAACAAGATATTTTTGTTATATAAGCAAGCATAACCATACATGCAACAAAATATAGGTTAAATAATGGCCCAAAGGAAATCTTAATTTTTTAAAATGTGTTATTTTTGTACCCTCCTAATTCTATAAAAAATAAAATACTGTCAACTTATTCTTATTTTTTTTTTAAGTCTTGTAACTCTCATGGTGGCCTGCAATTTCTTTATCATATTCGAAGTTATATTAGCTATTCTTTCTACTGAGTTCATGTCTTCTGAGAGACCATGAATCTAAAAAATGATCATTATCACTGAATTATATGTGCAGGTTTTTTCTTTAAATTTTTACTTCTACCTACAGAAAGTATTATAACATGCAGGGGAAATTTTCATATAAAACAAATATTTCAAAATAATTACAAAACAATATTATTTTGCTATACGATTAAGATAAAAATATAAAACAAAATTTTGAAGAAGTAAAAATTTTGTTTTACAAGTGTTATTAAAAAACACTGTAATGCAATAATTAAGATATACCAAGATAATAGCATAATTTCCAGCATTTTATACTAATAGAGAGATAATTATTTTTTAATGTGTACTTAGAATTTTGATACTTACTCTAGTTTTATATTCTGTAAGGCGTAAATTTTTCTGATGGCTATGATAAAGAACTTTAATTTGAATTAAAAATCCAGCAGCCAACAACAAACTAAATATAAAATAAAGATTATTTAGCTGATAGAATCTTCGATGAAGCAGAAACATTCCTAACAATATTATTCATTTTCTGCTTGGCGAAATACTGCGAATCTGCTCCGTTTTCTAAATAGTTTCATTAACAAATTATTTTATTAAATAAACAGGTGCGTTTACTTCGTTAATAAATCATTTTAAAACAATGTCACAGCAAAATAAAGCTATTTTGCATAAATTTGTTTACGAAGTAGGATATACTGCAGCGATTTTTTAATAATATAACCTCAAATCTTACATAATTTTTGACATTTCAAATATGGACTATTAACAAATTTTTGCGAGGTAACACAACCAATATACCGTTATCACAGCATATATAACTAGAAGCACGCTTTCATGCCGACCAAGAATTGATTTGACTTTAAATGTGCCCTACAGATCGGCTCGTGTGTGGCTAGCTTTACTTAACCCAACGTTCGAGCATACACGTATAGAGGCGGCCTTGCCGCCTGGTCGTGTGAACAAGAGTCAGAGATAGAAAGAAGAATATGTGTATAAACTTTCTCTCTGGCTCCAACGTGCTGATTGGTCGACGAAAAATATATTTCTTACCACACAATCAAGGTATGTATATACCCTATCCACCAATCAGCACACAGAGCTTGGTATATACCCCTTCCACTGCCCAATTAGCACATTGAAGCGAGAGAGAAGGGTAGTAGTCCAATTTTTCTTCGTCTCTCGCACGCTTGGTCTGTGCCTAACGACAGGAGTGCCTCTAGAAGGTACATACTCGAAAGACTTAACTTTTAAATTTAAAAAACTATTAACTAAAAGATGTCGCCCTGACGACTAAAGATTGTCTAGCGGAAAAAGTTAGGTTAATTTTTTAACTGTTTTGTCTTGGTTTTGTCTGTGTTTTGTATGTATTTGGACAAACCAAGTTGAGCCACAATGTTTTTTTAGTCACAGAGTCTGGGGTTCAGGTATTGTTAAATAAATTTCTTAATAAAATAAATTTGATGTATTTTAGAAATTCTGGTTAGAGGTAAAATTGCCTTGGGTCTATTTATTCCTTTAAATTTAAGAACAAGCTGTTACATTACACTACAAACACTCAACTTTCTTTTAATATTAGGAATCTAAATACACTGTGCGGAGAAAAAAGGTAAATACCTATTTATCCGTCTGTTTGGTCTTCAGAAATAGTGTTCTCTATTTCACACTTTTTTGTACAAAAGTTTTATCGAAAGTTATTTTAAAACTAGCTGCTTACGAAAAGTTTAAAATAGTTTGAATAACAAACAGACCTTATATACAGTATATCGTATATTTAACAGGAAGACCTTACCAGCACTAACCAGGAACTAACTAGAACTAGGTAATAGTTTGGAAGTTGTTGTTTGTTATTTCTGGTTAGTTTATTACAAAAAAAAACTTTATTTCTGTTAAATGGAAAAAATCAACCTTCAATAACAACAAATTGTTAAGAAACATCTGACAACATTGCTTATTCAAGCAAAGACACATCAA